>CAJQZJ010033828.1:1476891-1519456 GCA_907164525.1 Lophiomys imhausi | reverse complement strand
GCTGGTGGAAGGCGGAGACCAGCGCCATTTTTAAGGCGCGGCACGTCACATCTCTCTACACCAATCTCATCTACCGACTGAGTTCCTAGAATCACAGATTCCCAGAGAATTCAAGTCAGCATCTTTGCTTATAATTCACACACATTCTGGACATTTGCCTAGATTTTTTTTGTTAATTAACTGATTAATTTACATTACATCCCTATTTAAGCTTCCCCTCCCTCCTCTCCTCCCAGTCCCTCCCTCTCATCCCCTCCACCCACACCCCCTCCCTTTCTCCTCAGGGAAGAGAAGATCTCCCATGGGTATCAGCTGACCTTGGCATATTAAGCAGCAATAGGACCAAACACATCTTCTATTGAGGCTAGACCAGGTAGCCAGTTAGGAGAAGGAGCACAAGCAGACAACAGAGTCAGAGACAGCACCTGCTCCTTCTCTTAGGGGTTTCACATGGGAACCAAGCTGTATATCTGTTTACATGTCTGCAGAGGGCCTGGGTCCCTCCCATGCATGCTCTCTGGTTGCTGGTTCAGTCTCTGCGAGTCCCTATGAGCCCAGGTTATTTGATTATGTAGGTTTTCTTGTGGCATTCTTGAGCTCTCTTGCGTCTTCAATCCTTCCTTCCCTTCTTCCACAAATTTCCCTGAGCAACTCCTAATGTTTGGCTGCGGATCTCTGCATCTGTTTCCATCAGCTGCTGGGTGAAGCCTCTTAGATGAGTTCTGCTAGTCTCTTATCTATAAGTATAGCAGAATATCATTAATAGTGTCAATAGTAGGCTCTTTCTCATGGCGTGGGTCTCAAGTTGGTCCAGTCATTGGTTGGCCATTCCCTCAATTTCTGCTCCCTCTTTGTCCCTGCACATCTTATAGGCAAGAAAAATTGTCAAAGGTTGTGTGGCTAAGATGGTGTCTCAATTCTTCCATTTGAAGTCTTGCCTGGTTAAAGGAGGTGTCTGCTTCAGTTTCTATATTCCCTAGTGCTAGGAGTCTTAGCTAGGGTCACTCTCATAGTCTTAGATTCCTGGGAGTTTTCATTGTCCTAGGTTTCTGGCTCATCCCACAGATGTACTTCTACACTCACTCCACCAGTTCCAGTTCTCTCTCCCTCCGTCCTCTCCATACTTGATTCCTCCTGTTCCCCTCCCTACACCCACTCCTACCTAGTTCCCTCCCTCTATCTACCCTGAAATCTTTTTTATTTCCCCTTCTCGATAACCAAGCATTCTCCCTTGGGCCCTCCTTGTTTCTTAGCTTCTTTGGGTCTGTGGATTGTAGCATGGTTATCCTATACTTTACGACTAATATCCACTTATAAGTAAGTACATATCATGTTTGTCTTTCTGGGTCTGGTTATCTCACTCAGGATGATCTATTCTAGTTTCATTCACTTGCCTGAAAATTTCATGATGTCTTTGTTTTTAATAGCTGAGTAATATTCCATTGTGTAAATGTACCACATATTTTTTATCCATTCTTCATTTGAGGGACATTTGGGTTGTTCCCAGTTTCTGGTTGTTATGAATAAAGCTGCTGTGAATATAGTTGAGCAAGTGTCTTTGTGGCATGGTAGAACATCTTTTGGATATATGCCCAGGAGTGGTATAGCTAAGTCTTGAGGTAGAAATATTACCAATTTTCTGAGAAATCACCAAATGGTTTCCAAAGTGGTTGTATAAGTTTACACTCCTACCAATAATGGAGGAGTGTTCCCCTTGCTCTAGTTTCTTGCCAGCATGAGCTGTCACTTGAGTTTTTAATATCAGCCATTCTGACGGGTGTAAGACAGAATCTTGGAGTTGTTTTGATTTGAATTTCCCTGATGGTTATGGACATTAAGCATTTGTTTAAGTGTTTCTCAGTCATTAGAGAGTCCTGTCAAGAATTCTCCGTTTAGCTCTGTTCTCCATTTTTTGATTGGGTTATTTGGCTTGCTGATGTTTAATTTCTTGAGTTCTTTATATATTTTGGATATTAGCCCTCTGTGAGATGTGGGGTTGATGAAGAACTTTTCCCAATCTGTAGCCTGCTGTTCTATCCTTTTGAGGGTCTTTTCCCTTTCAGAAGTTTCTCAGTTCATGAGGTCCCATTTACTAATTGTTAATCTTAGTGCCTGGGCTGTTGGTATTCTGTTCAAGAAGTTGTCTCCTGTGCCAAGCATTTAAGTCTATTCCCTACTTTCTTTTCTATCAGATTTAGTATATCCAGTTTTATGTTGAAGTTTTTGATCTACTTGGACTTGAGTTTTGTGCAGGATAATAAGTATGGAACTATTTGCATTCTTCCACATGCAGAGATACAGTTAGACTAGAAACGTTTATGGAAGATGATTTTTTTTCCATTGTATAGATTTGGCTCCTTTGTCAAAAATCAAGTGTCTGTAGTCTGTGTGTTTATTTCTGGGTCTTCAATTCAATTCTGTTGATCAACCTGTCTGATTTTATCCCAGTATCATCTGGTATTTATTACTATTGCTCTCTTGTAAAGCTTGAGATCAGGGATGGTTATACATCCCCAAGATCTTTTATTATGCAGGATTCCTTTAGCTATTGTTTTGTTTGTTTGTTTTGTTTTGTTTTTGTTTTTCCTATTTGGAATTGATGATTGTTCTTTCAAGGTCTGTAAAGAATTGTATTGAAATTTTGATACAAATTGCATTGAATCTGCAGACTGCTTTTGGCAAGGTGGCCTTTTTTACTATATTAATCTTACCATTCTATGAGCATGGGATATCTTTCCATCTTCTGATATCTTCTTTAACTTCTTTCTTCAAACACTTGAAGTTGTCATATGGATCTTTCACTTGCTTGGTTAGAGTTACACCAAGGTAATTTATATTATTTCTAATTATTGTGAAGGGTATTGTTTCCCAAATTTCTTTCTCAATTCATTTTTCATTTGTATGAAGGAAGGCTACTGATGTTTTCTTGGTTAATTTTGTATGAGGCCACTTTGACTTCTTCCTTTCCAATTTGTATCCCTTTGATCTCCTTTATTTTTCTTATTGCCACTCTTGCTAAAACTTCAAGTACTATTTTGAGCAGATACAGAGAGAGTGGGCAGCCTTGTCTTATCCCTAGGAACCATCAAGAATGGAATGTGTCCAAAGGACTACATTGCCCAGATGTAAGATGAATTCCCTTTTCCATGGTGAAGCTAAGGGACAAAACAAGAAGAAAACTGAAGGAGGAGGCAGTATAAAACAAGTTAATTTTAGAGCAGGCCTCTAAATAGTGCTTTGAGGGGTAAACATCCAGAAGAATGAAAAGAAAAACTTGGGGTTCAGAGTGGGAATCACTTCATGCAAAGGGGATAGAAACCAGAGAATTTCCTCATGTCCTTTACCCTCATCTGGTATCTTATAAGTCCCTTCTGGTGTTTCAATGTTACCAGACTCTGTTTAATTCAACATCAGATATCAAAATATGCAAAGGCGTCATCAATTTTCCTCTCTGGACCTCGATTCCTCCCCACTGACAGAGGAAAGGAGTCTTTGAACTGTTCTACTACAGTGTATTTCAAAGTAGAATCAGATCAGGGGATATGGAACCCTTAGAGCTAAACCTAAGCAATATTGAAAGTTGTGTTGAAAATGCACAACATTTGAATAAAGATATTCAGAATAAACTAGGTTCTCTTGAGACCAAGGCAAACAAAAAGGAAGGCATCATTTCTCACATAACCAGGTCAGTTAATACATATAGCTGGACAGACCACAGGGTAAAACATATCTTCTATCCTGGAAATAATGAGGGGCATTAATAAATCAACAGGTATGTTGAACACCAGTAATCAGGAGTGATGAACAGCAAGCAAGAGAATCACACTCCTTCCCAATGGCCTTCTTAGAGCCCTACTTCTGAAGATCATCATACTTTCTTCTCCTGTTTTTGTGATCTAATACTCTAATAAAGGCAATTTAAGGGAGAGAGGGCTTATTTTGGCTCACATTTCCAGGGTATAGTCCCTCCTGGAAGGGAAGCCTTGGAAATAGGAACTTAAAGCAACTGATTACAGTGTATCCACAATCAGAGTGCAGAGGGAGGTGAATTGCCTGCACTTGGCTTACTTTTGTCTTTTATTCAACATGTGACTACAACTAGGGGACTGGAACTGTCCACTGTTAGTGTGACTCTTTCTATCTGTTAATCCAATCAGCATAGCCTCTCATGATCATGCCTAAAGTGGAAATACTCCCATATAGGTGTGTCAGGAGACATGATTTCTTTGGTGATTCCAGATCCTGTCAGACTGATGGGTAATACAAACTAAAAAGGGAGACCATGGGTTTGATGTTGAAGGAAAAACTTAAGATGTATCTTGTGCTCTTAGACCAGCATAATTTTCAATGTGGCTTGCTGATATTAGTGATAGAGTTCTATTATATTCCATATTCTCCTTTTTCTATTCTCTGGAAGGGAAAACAAAAATTAAAAGCTTTGCCTGATTTCTTATTTTGAGGGCCTAGTAATAAAACAACCCCTTTCAGGAATGCTCCTGAGAGAACACTGCTTGCCCACATTCTAAGACATAATTGGCATTATAATTCTCAGTTGACTTCCTTGGCCAGCAGATATCATATTACTGATATTGATAATGTACTGTAAGAATTGAGCTGATTAAAAAAAGACAGAAAGAAAACAAACACTCAATGCTTGTGATTTGAAGGCACTCAACGTTATTGGAATCAGTGACTTCAATTGGAAGCATTTTACTTGTTCATATAATAAAAAGCACATAATTGTTATTGGTCCCATGATTCCTTCTGGTGAATACAAGCGTGTTCGCCTTCACCCAAGACTTCATTGCTTTTTATTCTGCATCATGCACTTTATTGATTTTTCTGTTACTATTATTTCCTTCAATAAGCCTTTTAAAAATAACACGGCTTCTTTTTTCATCATTTTCCCCTGTGTTTGTGCTTATCCACAGGCTTCCCGAGAACTGGAAAAAAGACTGTAGTCCATTTTTTTTTTAAACCTTACTGCTTCACTCTTTGTTGTTGTTGTTTCCTCTTATTTATTTTCCCTATGATATTGTGTGTCAAGATTTTAGGTGGGGCACTGAATCATCTCTTGTTTCCTCCTGAATTGAGTTTAAGAGCAATTGGGGAAAGATATAGGCAATGAGCAAGTGGAGATCAAAATGTCACCCTTTACTGCTGATAAAGCTGGCTGTTGAGTGGGAGCTCTGCTGACCATCATCCTGTCTACAGCCACAGAGGCTTAGACTTGCAGCCACAAGCAAACATGGCAGGTGAAGACTCTTCTCCTGCAGGCTTTCCATCTCTGCTCAGCAAGGTTGAGTGACTGACTCTGTCCTCTTCATAGGCTAGCTCCAAGACAAGAGTAAAAGGAGTAGAACATAGTATGTTTTGATATATCTAGTACTCCCTGGGATCACTCTTTTTTTCCAAATGCATTGCTCTTGTTAATTTCTGCTGGTCCCATCCTGAACAATATATGGAAGCATGAAAAGTAGCCTGGAAGCTTCCATAGGGAAAGGCCTTTGAGGCAAATAAACAAATCAACCAACAAACAAAAATACCAGAAACAAAACCTCTGAGGCTAAGATGACTGTAGTTCCCAAGAAAAGTTCACAAACTATCCACTGGACCTGAGTTAATGGCAAAGTAACTCAAGTTCAACCTTCTTTCATCTCTCCATTCTCATACCTGGTGCCTGCGTATTCTTTTTTTTTAAAATATTTATTTATTACTTCAGATTACATCTCTACCACATTGTCCTCTTTCCACCCCTCCCAGTCCCGCCCTCCCACCCTCTACCCCCTATGCCTTCCATCCCACTCCTCTGGAGTAGAGTGTCCCTACATAACAATCCCCCCACCCCAGTTCAGCAGTCATATGACAGACAAGAGCCTCCTCATACATTGGGGGCCTACAAGGAAACACACTAGGGGAAAGTGTCTCATTGACAGAAAACAAAGTCTATGTTCCTGTTCCCTTTGGTGCCTTGGTTGTTGTATAGCTATCCAGTACTATATGGCTAAAATCTGATTATAAGTGCATAGATGCCATTTGCATACTTCTGACTCTGAGTTAGCTCACTCAGAATGAGTTCTCTAGTTCCATCTATTTGGCTGCAAATTGCATGATTTCATTGTTTCTGATGGCTGAGTAGTATTCCATTGTGTAGATTTCCACAGTTTTTTTGGGTTTTTGTTTGTTTGTTTGTTTTGTTTTTATCCATTCCTCGGTTGAGGGACATCTGGGTTGTTTCCAGTTTCTAGCTATTACAAATAAGGTTGCTATGAACATAGAGGAGGAAACTTCCTTGTGATTTGGTGAGAAATCATTTGGATGTATACCTAGAAGTGGTATGGCTGTGTCTTGAGGTAGAACTATTCCATGTTTTCTAAGATATTGCCAAACTGATTTCCATAGTGGTTGTACAAGCTTGCACTCCCACAAGCAATGGAGGAGGGTTCCCTCTTCTCCACACCCTCATCAGCATGTGCTGTCATTTAAGCTTTTGATCTTAGCCATCTGACAGGTGTGAGATGCAATCTCAGAGTCATCTTGAGTTGCATTTCTCTGATGATTAAGGATGCTGAGTATTTCTTCAAGTGTCTCTCAGCCATTAGGGACTCCCTCTTTGTGAATTCTCTGTTTAGCTCTGTTCCCCATTTTTTGATTGGATTATTTGGTTTCTTGGCATTTAATTTCTTGAGTTCTTTGTAAATTTTGGATATTAGCCCTCTGTCAAATGGGGCTGGTGAATATTTTTTCCCAATCTGTAATTTGCCATTTTTTTCCAATGACAGTGTCTTTTGCCTTACAGAAGCTTTTCAGTTTCATGAGGTCCCATTAATTGATTGCTGGTCTTAGAGCCTGAGTTGTTGATGTTCTGTTCAGGAAGCTGTCACCTGTGCCAATGAGTTCGAGCGTTTCCCCCACTTTCTCTTCTAATAGATTTAGTGTGCCTGGCCTTATGTTAATGGTCTTTGATCCACTTGGACTTAAATTTTGTACAAGGTAATAAGTATGCCTCTAATTTCATTCTTTTACATGTGGACACCCAGTTGGACCAGCACCATTTGTTGAAGATGCTGTCCTTTTCCCATTATACAGTTTTGGGTTCCTTGTCAAAAATTAAGTGACCATAGGTGTGTGATTTCATTTCTAGGACTTCAATTTGATCCTATTGATCCACTGGTCTGTTTCTGTACCTGTACCATGCTATTTTTATTACTATGGCTTTGTAGTACAGCTTGAAATCTGGGATGCTGATACCTCCAGATTTTTTTTTCTACAGGATTGATTTAGCTATTCTTGGTTTTTTGTTATTCCATATGAAGTTGAGAATTGCTTTTTCCAGGTCTATAAAGAATTGTGGTGGTATTTTGATAGGAATTGCATTGAATCTGTGTGTTGCTTTTGGCAGAATGACCATTTTAACTATGTTGATCCTACCTATCCATGAGCATGGGAGATCTTTCCATCTTCTGATGTCCTATTCAATTTCTTTCTTCAAGGACTTGAAGTTCTCTGGTGCCTGTGTATTCTACATGGGATGAAATGCTAGTTTCTTAGACCAAGTAAGTTTTGTGGTTTGAATATCGTTTTTAAAATAAATATATATTTCCAACAATACCACATCTAAATACCATTTCTATCATGATCCTGGAGAGATAGCCTTGCTTGTTCAGAAGAGAAATGAACAGTTTAGTCACTGGAAATAGAAGCTCAAATGACTAATGTTGCCAATATACTTGATCTTCAGTGTTTAGTCCAAGGATTGAAACTGGGTATTCTCTGTCTTCAGGTGCTTATGTTATATCCTAATTTCTTAAGTGGTGATATTTGTTACATCAGTAGATTTACCAATTAAAGTTAGAGACCAATCTACTACAGAGATGGCATTTTATGATTTCATCAATTCTAATACCTTCTTTTCTTCTTAACCCTGTCATTTTGTATATACAAAAATTCAGACTTAAAAGGAGGTTAGAGATCTGAAATGAGAATTTTGGGGGATGGTAGGATATGCTGATTCAATGGGAAACCTTGTCAGAAAGGGGATGTGTGAAAATGTCTATACAGCCTGGAGAATGAATGCATGGGCTAAAAGCAGCTCAGAAAACGAGATATGCACTTCTCCAATGGCCCCGAGGATGTCCTCTATTTTTCTCTCTACATTTGAATATATCTAAATCTGCTATAAAAGCTTATGCATGAATTTCATCCACAGTATCCATTTCACATTTCCCCATAACTTAGAAATGAAGGTGACATTATATGATAAACATTGGAGTTGCACACTCAAGTAGTTTCAATATTTGCAAAGTGTGGTGCTTAATAGTGCGAGCTCTTTAGTCCCACTGCCAGCCTTCTAGTTTCAGCCCTATGACCATGAAGGTTACTTCACTTTCCTAGAACTCATTTTCGTCACTGGTCAAAAGGGATATGGTAGTAAGACTCTTGTGATGACTAAGTGAGGCATGCACAAAAATGCAATGCAGAGAGTAGGGTCTATGAGCAGAGAATCAAACTTTAATGGTAGCTCAGAGATTTGAAGGGTGGACAAGGGCACCAGTATGATAGGGCAGACAAGATATACACAGCATATACATACATGCATAAGCTTATGTGTGTATGCACACAAACATAAAATAAATACTACAAACCTCTGATGAATTCAATACATTAAAAGGGTATCATCTGTGTGAAATCTTTGAAAAGATGGTTACAAAGTTGGAGGGAAATTTTTAAGTCCTTTCTTTGTTCCTTGAGTTTGTCCCTGTCTCCAGAGTTATCCAGCAACCTGGAACTGATACATATTGTTTTCATTACACTTTCTTATATGTGTTCCATAGCATCTGGTTAGTAACAAACTCTATTTGTTACTTTTCTCATCTATGACTAAATACCAGACAAGAAGTGACTGAAAAAAGGACTGATGGGTATGTTTTTCTTTAAATAGGTATTACCATCATGATGAAGAAGGCATGGTAGTGGGCAGCTCTGTGACAGTGAGGGATTGCAAGCGGAACTCCTCATCACCACTATAATGTGCATAACATTATTAAATTGGTGTGTGATCATTGTGCTAACTGAAAAACTGAGTTGTACCACACCAATCACTTCAGACCAAAACATATTCATCTCAAAGCACCCTCCAAGATCTCTTACCTGGAGGCAGGCTGCCTCCTCAATCTCTGAACTGAGAGGGCAAAGAAGAGCAGAACAGTTGACAGTAAAAGCAAGTCCTTGAAAATGGGTACACTACGTCCCCCAGATCTTACTATTGTTTATCCCATGACATAAAACACCTAAGGTTTAAAAAAAAAATTGGAAGGTGAGCCATGGGAAGCTCATAGGTGGAGAGAAAACTGAGACAGGAGCTAGAATGCATGACAAAAAAGCCCACTCATTCTCTAGGATATGTATATGTCCCTGACTTGATGATGTTTCCTTTCTATTGTTATTTGTTCTTATATAGACATCTTACCCAATGGGACATTCTTATCTTACAGAGACTTTTACTCTATTGGGGACTCCAGTAACTGCCTCAAAGTGGCTTTTCCAAACAGTTTTAACCACCTGATTTGATGATGTCTTTCTTTCTCTGTCTTTCTTTCTGTCTCTCTGTCTCTCTATCTCTTTGTCTCTCTCTCTTCTCTTTCTCCATATCTATTTTTCCCATATTCATGTGTGAAACCAAACTTTTTAAATTATTCAATACTTATTTATTATTAACTATATTCACTTATAAAAAATATAAACACTTAACTACTAATCCTACAAATTCCTACAACCCCTTTGACCTAACCACTACACCTATTCATAACTATTACAACTATTTTCATAAACTATTAGAAGGATACAGTCTCTGGGGCAGGTCCTCAGTCGTCAGGAACACAGTCTCTGGGGTAGACCCTTTAACGCACTTAGTCTTTTTTCTGGAATATCTCAGATGTAGATTTGTCAGGGTAAATTGGCTATGGAGGTCTCACCTTAAATAAGGCTTGAGGCTTTCTTCTCTCAGGAAGACCCCAGCTGTCTGTAGGCCAACTTATGTCCTTCGCATCAGCAACTCTGCCGCTCTGCCTCAGTCCTTAAAGCCAGCCACGGTTTCGTTTAGGGCACTGTTTGGACAGGTCACACCCCTCTAGGCAAAAGCTGAGCCACAGGGTTTAGTCCTTGGCCTTTTGCTATCTTGTTGAGGCTTTCTCTGCTCACCAGCTTCTTTCTGCCTCAGGGAGATCTGGCCATCAGTTCACCAGCACTTTCTCCATCAGAAAATACAAGCTACTCGTTGTCCTTTCTAGTGTGAGGACTTGCTAGCATCGGAGTTCTCTAGCATAGGAGCCCTCTAGCATGCAGCTTTCTTGGCTCCATCCACTTGTCCTTAAAGAGGATCTCTCCTAGTTCCGCCTGCTTCAGGTTAATTTGGGCTCTGCCCACTTAGCAGCTGAAAACAAATCCAGGCCAAATACCTTGGTTTTTTGTTCCATTAAGTCTTTCCTGTTTTTCCTGGCTTCAACCTTGTTTTTCAGTCCATTAAGTCTTTCCTGTTTGTTTCCTGTTTTCACTTGACTTCTTCCTTGTTTTTCCACAAGCTGATAAGCTAATTGCTCACAGCCAAGTTGATCTTTATGCCCCGAATTAAGAGACTGCATCAGAAACCCCTAGATATTTACTAAATCTAATTTATATTAATATAACTCCCTACACATGTGCCTAACTAACATCCGTCTCTTACTATTTATTCTTTTATTTTGGTTCATACTATGCTTAGTAAACTCAGAACTGAAATTATTGATATTGTACATCATTCTTCAGATTGCATAGAACAGCCTTACATTCCAACAGGACAGAAGCAGAAATGGGACAGGAGCCTAGACAGATCCACTTCATCTACTAGACCCTACCACTTAAAGACTCCAGTCTCCTGGAGATTGGATGGTGAGCAAGAAATTAAACAAATGAGCCTGTGGGAAACATACATCTAAATGACATCACATATTATATATGAATTTCTGTAGTAATTTTTCTGTCTTAAAAATATTTTTCATGAAATATAATTCACATATGTCACTCTTAAAGCATATGATACAACAGTGATCAATCAGTGTGAGCAACTCATGATAACCGATTTTAGAGTATAAGACAGTCAAGTGGTGAGCAAAAGGTAAGTAGGAAAATTAGAGTGAAAATCAGTGGCAAATGTTTATGTCATTCTTCTTAGGTAATGAAGATGAAAAGATCTTTCCTTAAAAACAGTTATTAGGAATATATGCATATTCATATATGTATATAGAAATGTAGAGGAATTTTATCCAGCAACAAGGCTGCTCTGGCAAGGAATCACCTCCAAAGTGTTTAATTGTGAACATTCAAAATGTTTAGTGGAAAACCTATGGTAGCTAATGAAATTAAGGATCAAGATAGACAGCCCATTCAGCCTATGGTGCCACCTCTTAATGAAATTAAGAAAAGGTGACGGCCCCACTGAATTTCCTACTTACCTGAGAACAAATGCCAGAAAATGGTGGAAATTCACAAAATGAACAACTAGTCTGGAATCCTGTTAAAATACAAGATATTAAATACTTTAAAGGATTAATAGTAACTTATGGAATACACTCACCATATGGGACAGATGCTAAATACTTGGGCTACCCAAAACAGGATAGGACTTCAGACTCTCAAGACTAGAAAGATTTAGCAACAGCTGTATTGGAAGCTGGCTCTCAATTACAATGGCTGACATGGTGGCAAGAAGAAACTACAATTATGGAAATTTTTTATATGTTTAAAGGTGTTAATATCATGAAAGATCAATAGTTAGGTGAAGGTCAGTTTGCCAATTTAAGACAACAGATGCAATTTTATGACTATTATAATACAATGATAAATGTGCTTTCTAGTTTTAAGAACCTGGGATAAGGTGAAGGAACAAGGAAAAAATACTATGTTAAAATACAAGATGTCTCAGAGACATCTTGAGTTGCATTCCTCTGACGATTAAGGATGCTGAGTATTTCTTCAAGAATCTCTCAGCCATTAGGGATTCCTCCTTTGTGAATTTTCTGTTTAGCTCTGTTCCCCATTTTTTGATTGGATTATTTGTTTTTTTGCCATTTAATTTCTTGAGTTCTTTGTAAATTTTGTATATTAGCTCTTTGTTAGATGTGGAGTTGGTAAAGATTTTTTCTCAATCTGTAGGTAGCTGTTTTGTTCAAATGATAGGGTCTTTTGCCTTACAGAAGCTTTTCAGCTTCATGAGGTCCCATTTATTGATTGTTGGTCTTAGAGCCTGAGCTGTTGTTGTTCCGTACAGGAGGTTTTCAGCTGTGCTGATGGGTTTGAGGGTTTTCCTCACTTTCTCTTCTTATAGATTTAGTGTGTCTGGCCTTATGTTAAGGTCTTTGATGTACTTGGACTTAAGTTTTGTGCAAGGTGATAAGTACAGGTCTAATTTCATTCTTTTACATGTTGACATCCAGTTAGACCACCACCATTTGTTGAAGATGCTGTCCTTTTTCCATTGTGTGGTTTTGGCTTCTTTGTCAAAAATTAAGTGACCATAGGTGTGTGGGTTCATTGCTGGGTCTTCAACTCGATTCCACTGATCCACTGGTCTGTTTCTGTACCAGTAGCATCTCACACTTGTCATAATGGCTAAGATCAAATGACAGCACATGCTGATGAGGTTGTGGAGAAAGAGAACACTCCTCCATTGCTGGTGGGTGTGCAAGCTTGTACAACCACTATGGAAATAAGTCTGGCGATATCTTAAAAAACTTGGAATAGCTCTACCTCAAGAACTAGCCATACCACTTCTAGATATACATCCAAATGATTTCTCACCAAACCACAAGGACTTTTCCTTATCGATGTTCATAGCACCCCCTTTGTAATAGCTAGAAACTGGAAACAACCCAGATGTCCCTCAACCGAAGAATGGATAAAAAAAAAAAAAAAAAAAAAAAAACCTGTGGTACATTTACACAATGGAATACCACTCAGCCATCAGAAACAATGAAATCATGCAATTTAGAGCCAAATGGGTGGAACTAGAGAAGCTCATCCTGAGTGAGCTAACCCAGACTTAGAAGGATGCAAATGGCATCTATTCACTTATAATCGGATTTTCACCATATAGTACAGGATAACTGCACTGCAACCAATACACCAAAGGGAACAGTAACATGCAGTTTGTTACCTGTCAATGAGACACTTTGCCCTAGTGGTGCTGCCTTGTAGCCCCCAGTGTATGAGGAGGCTCTTGGTTCTCATATGACTGCTGAAATGGGGTGGGGGACTGTTATATAGGGATATTCCACTCCAGAGAAGTGTGATGGAAGGGATAGGGGGTAGAGGGTGGGAGGGTGGAACTGGGAGGGGTGGAAAGAGAGCACTGTGACGGAGATGTAACCTGAAGTAATAAATAAACATTAAAAAATGAAAAAAGTAAAAGTAAAAAAAGAATATGAAAAGCTAAAAATAAAAAATACAAGATGTCATTTATGTCATCCACAAAGATTATGGAAGTCCCAGAGAGGATTTTATTGACTTCTTACATAGCTTAACAACATAGATTAACATCAGCTATAAACAGGGCAATATCAGATCCAGATTGGAAACATGTATTGATTGAAACTTTAGCTTTCAAAAACGCAAATGCAGAATATAAAATGTTTAGTCCTTTAAAAGCTTGATCACCAACCATGTTTGAATGGATTAGGACTACTGCTGATAGTGACCCTAATGACTACGTGATTGGACAAGAAATGACTAATAATCTGAGATATCAAATGTACATTGTTTTGACTGTAGGAGTTGAGGTCATTTGAAAAAGGGATTGTAGACAAGGTGTTCCGAGAGACTTCTCTAGAAGTCTGTGGTAAGGAAAGGCATTGAACTAATGAATGCAAAGCAGCAAGAGATATGCCAGGTAATTCCTTACCAAGGGGAAACACCCTTATGGGGTTAACTCATACCCTGGTAAGAAATGACATGAATCAGGCATTTCCTGTCAGCAATTCACACAGCAATTACAGAAAACCAAACTAGGTATTGGAGACTCTGTATATTGACACTTTATGTAATATGATTTGGTTGTTTCTGTGTTTAAATGGGTTTGGAGCTCAGCTAACTGGAGTGGAGCCTAGTGCCTATCTGTCTAGTTTATGTGTGGATTCATAAATATCTAATTGTACTTTGATAAACAGAATGGGGTAATAGATTAGCTGAAAGACACTGGATTGTAGAAACATCAGAAAGGAGTCAGGGATTGTTATACATTGGGGAAGGTTTTGCCTATATTTCCACATGTGATGAAAGACTACAGGTTTCTTCAAAAGTGATAAAGATCCAATCTGAGTAAGAGAAACTTCCACATGAAAGGCATGACTCAAGGAAGAAAGAGAGGCAGAAAGACAGCAATGCAGAGGGCTCAGAATTTTTAAAAATATTTATTCATTACTTCAGGTTACATCTCCATCACAGTGTACTCTTTCCACCACTCCTAGTACTGCCCTCCTCCCTCTACCCCTTCCATCCCATTCCTCTGGAGTGGAGTGTCCCTACATAACAGCCACCCCACCCCAGTTCAGCAGTCATATGAGGTCCAAGAGCCTCCTCATACACTGGGGGCCTACAAGGCAGCACCACTAAGGAAAAATTCTCATTGACAGGAAACAAAGTCTATGTTCCTGTTCCCTTTGGTGAATTGGCTGTAGTATAGTTATCCTGTACTATGTGGCTAAAATCCAATTATAAGCGAATAGATGCCATTTGCATACTTCTGAGTCTGGTTTAGCTTACTCAGGATGAGCTTCTCTAGTTCCATCCACTGGACTGAAAATTGCATGATTTCATTGTTTCTGATGGCTGAGTATTCCATTGTGTAGATGTACCACAGTTTTTTTTTTTTTTTAATCCATTCCTCGGTTGAGCGACATCTGGGTTGTTTCCAGTTTCTATCTATTACAAATAAGGTTGCTATGAACATAGATGAGGAAACTTCCTTGTGATTTGGTGAGGAATCATTTGGATGTATATCCAGCAGTGGTATGGCTAGTTCTTGAGGTAGAGCTATTCCAAGTTTTCTAAAATATTGCCAGATTGATTTCCACAGTGGTTGTACAAGCTTGCACACCCACCAGCAATGGAGGAGGGTTCCCTTTCTCCACAACCTCATCAACATGTGCTGTCATTTGAGTTTTTGATCTTTGCCATTCTGACAGGTATGAGATGGAATGTCAGAGTCGTCTTGAGTTTCATTTCTCTGATGATTAAGGATGCTGAGCATTTTTTCAAGTGTCTCTCAGCCATTAGGGATTCCCCCTTTGTGAATTCTCTGTTTAGCTCTGTTCCCCATTTTTTAATTGGATTATTTGGTTTCTTGGCATTTAATTTCTTGAGTTCTTTGTAAATTTTGGAATATTAGAGGGCTCAGAAATTTGATTCCTCCCTATGAGGACAGGTCAACAAACCAGCTAAAGACGGACAGATCATTCAACAGACTTGCAGATTTGGAAAACCATGATGCTGAAATGGACATTTGCTGAAGGACAGATGATCAGGACTACAATTATGATGGATCATCGCATCGCATCAATGAATTTTCATAAAGACATTCGGACTGTTAAGTTTATGGGATTGCTAATTGTTTCTGCTGTAATAGTTAAACTGCATATGATTTTTAGCTTAAACAGAAAGAGGGAGTATGTAGAGGAATTTCAATCAAGCAACATGTCTGCTCTGGCAAGAGATCATATCTAAAGTCCTAAGTCTGTGTGATCTGATTGGAATATAGATACATCCTTAATACACACCTTTAATTCCAAACAATGAAGCTAAAGTTAGTCTGTAGAAGGGAGGAGTCATGTTTGAAACTGACATATAATTGAGGGGCAGACAAAGTGACAAATCAGAAAAAGATTGAACAGAATGAGTCAGAGATAGGATATAACCAACTCTCATGAGAACAAACAGAAAAGAAAGGCATGGAGAAGCATATGGGAGGGTTTGGAGTTAGAAAAGTAAGGGAGGAAAGTAAAAGAAGAAGTGATGTAATTATTTTATAATATCAAATAATAATTAGAAAGAATTGTTATTGGTGAAAGTTATTCTTATACTTTAATAGTGATTTAAGACTTTAATTTTCATTATTGAATAGTGTTTTGGGTTTTTTTGCATTAATTCCATAATTCATTTATCAGTTCCTGGAGATGGCACTGTAGTTAGTTCCAATGTTTGCCTATGAAATTCTTCCTTGATTCAGCCTTAATTACATTCCCTTATGAATGGAAGCTAGCATAGAAATAGTCACAACAATTTGCATTTCTATCAACAACTTGTAGAATTGATAGTTCTTAAAATTGTCAGCCTGGTGAATTTAAATTTGAATCTAATTGTGTTTTAATTTGGAAATGTATGATAAATAGCAATGTCACATATCATTTATTTGCTTACATATATTTATATGTGATGGCAGTCATTAAACTCCCCCCATTTATTTTACTATTTTGATTTATTTGGTTCTCATTTGAGGCATTTTTATTCTGTTCTGATTATTATATCTTTCTGTTATATGATATAAAAATTTTTTATGTCTAAAGTATTTTTGATACATATTGCTGTTAAATTTTTTAACAGCAGAATTTCCAATTTTTAGAATAAAAAATGATTCTAAAATTTGTGTTAGACAATACATTCTATCATAATACCTTAATAACATTTTGTTCTAGGTATTTCAAGTGTTGACTGACCTGTTTAGGTCCTTTATCCACCTGGAATCCACTCTTCTCAAAAATACATGATTGAGATTTAGATTTTTATTTTAGTTTTTTACTTGACAAAGAATTTATCTTACCACTAAATTACTTTTCCTGTTGCTATGATAAAATACTCAGACAAAAGCAACTTAGGAACAACCTTGCCTTCCAGTGCCCACAGTTATGAGGTCCCCAGACCCTGAGAGTTGCCGTAACATTCTACAGTGGTCCAGGATCCAGTGTCCATAGTGATGAGTTCTCCAGACCCTGAATAGTTGCCGTAACCTTCTACAGTGGTCCAGGATTCAGTGTCCACAGTGGTTAGGTCCACAGACCCTGAATAGTTGCCATAACCTTCTACAGTGGCCCAGAATCCAGTGCCCACAGTGGTGAAGTCCTCAGACCCTGAATAGTTGTTGTAACCTTCTACAGTGGTCCAGGATCCAGTGTCCACAGTGGTTACACCTCCAGACCATGAATAGTTGCCGTAAACTTCTACAGTAGTCCAGGATCCAGTGCCCACAGTGGTGAGGTCCCCAGACCCTGAATAGTTGCCGTAACCTTCTACAGTGGTCCAGGATCCAGTGTCCAGAGTGCTGAGGTCCCCAGACCCTGAATAGTTGCTGTAACCCTCTACAGTGGTCCAGGATCCAGTGCCCACAGTGGTGAGGTCCCCAGACCCTGAATAGTTGCTGTAACCTTCTACAGTGGTCCAGGATCCAATGCCCACAGTGGTGAGGTCCCCAGACCCTGAATAGTTGCTGTAACCTTCTACAGTGGTCCAGCTCAGATGACAAGGATTTGGTCCCTCAGGCTCAACCCTGAAGTCAAGCAGTCTGAAGCACTGGGTGCCAACAAGTACAGCATCCTTGGATCATGAATTCCAGGATCATATTCCTTAGTTTGTCTAGATGCAGGCAGTGACTAGTTCCCCTAATTCCATGCACTGACAGTTAAGCAGTCCCTAGACTGCTCCTCTTTGTACAACCCTTCTGCTCAATTAATTCCAGATTCCTCCTAACATTCAAACAAAAGACCATAAAAATGTGAAAGCCTCAAAAAATTTAAGGCATTTTGGACTAATTCTAATTAATGAAGTAAAAGAGATTTACAACTTTAATACAAAAGGGGAAAAATGGAGAGCAGAAAGCAGAAAAACCTCACATGTTCATGAATAAGAAGGATGAGTATTTAGGTGTCCATTTGAATACTCTGTCTGTCCTAGTTGGGTTTTGTTTACTTTTACACAAACCTAGACATATGTGGGAGTTTGAACTGAAAAATATACCCTCAAGTTTGCTGTATAGGCAAGTATGTGTAGTATTGTCTTGAATATTGATGTGTATGATAGTTTAAATGAGAATGGCTTCCATAGGCTTATATATTTGAATGGATGGTCCCAAATGGTTGTAACTGTTTCAGAAGAATGCCCTTGTTGGAGAATACAAATACAGTAGTAGTACTGGAAGTAGTCTCTCTCTCTCTCTCTCTCTCTCTCTCTCTCTCTCTCTCTCTCTGTCTTTCTCGCATATGCAATGTGCACTCATAATTACTGTCCCAGTACTATTCCACCCTACCTGCTATCATGCTTCACATTGTGATGGTCATGGACATTCCTTCTGAACTATAATGCTCAATAATCTCTTTCCTCTATAAGTTGCCTTGGTCATGGTACCTCTTCATAGAAATGGAAACGTAACTAAGACAATGTGAGAAGGTCACACTGTGGGCAGTGCCACCCCTGGGCATGAGGTCCTGTGTTGTATAAGAAAGTAGGTTGAGAAAGCCATGAGCAATCAAGTCAGTAAGCAGCATTCTTTCATGCCTTCAGCTTCAGTTCCTTCCTCCAGGTTCTTGCCTTGAGTTCCTCCCCTGACTTTCCTCAGGAATAGAGTATAGCCTAAGAGTTGCAATCACAATAAACCCTCTATACCCAAGTTGCTTTTGGTCATGGTGTTTTGTCATACAACCATAGAAATAAAAAACAGTTACCAAAAGCAATAAACAAGCACAAAGTAATACCCATAAATCACATTTCTTCAGAGATTGGAAAACATTATCTCAGAATTCACATACAAACAATAACAACAAAACAGTATAATCTAAAAGAACCCTGAAAAAATGTATCACTTTTCCTGATTCCAAGTAGTACTAGAGAACCATAGTGTTAAAAAACAGCACCATACAGGAATACAAACAGACATATTGATCAACGGAAAAATAATAAGCTCATGTTCCTATATCCAACTGATCTTATCAAAGAGGCCAAAAGTACACCTTGGAGAAAAGAAAGCATCTTTAATAAATGCTTCTTGCCAGACTGCAAAGCTACATTCAGAAGATTGAAACTAGATATTCATCTCTTACCTTTTACAAATCTCAACTCCAAGTATATCAAAGACCTTAACCTAAGACTTGACTTTGGGAGAGGAGAAAGTAGGATATACATTTTAAATTTATAAGTACAGTTAAGGACTTTCTGAGTAAGACTCAGTACTACAGGTATTAAGCAATGATTGTCAAATGGAGCTTCATCAAAGTAAAAATTTCTGCACAGTAAGAGATACCAGCATTTAAATGAAGAAGCAGTATACAGCATGACAAAAACCTTTATATGTTACATATATAATAGAATATATATATGTACACACACACACACACACACATGTCTCTGTGTGTGTGTGTGTGCTATTGCCAGGTTTGAGTTAGCTATTTTTGAATTGTTGGTCATTGGGGTCCCATAGACCTCACCAAATATTAGAGACCATTGTCAATACTCCTAAATTCTCTCCAGAACTTGATGGGAAAACCCAGTAGTTGAAGACACCAGATATTTCACTATTAGGACATGGAGAAATAAAACTGGTACCAGCCTGGAAGCTATATCCTTACTGGTTGTTTCCATGGTGCTGGGAGATCCTATGCATGCTGCTGAGGGAGAAAAATAATCAATTACCTTACCTTGCTCTAAGCTTAATATGCTCTACTAATGATAACCTGAAAAAGATATGTCACCTGGTGCAATAATGTCAGAAATTTTATGGGATTAATCAACCACTTTCTGACTGGATTTCAAGCCCACTCCACAAGATGGACCTCATGCCTGATGCAGTTAACTTGTCCAAAATTCTGTGACTGGCTAGCTCTTAGGCCATAGGGCTAACCCAGTACTATTGTTGTGATACATGGACATAGTAATCTAGCTTCTCCTAAGTTCTCATCTTATACCCATAGATTAGTACATCTTTCCACCTACATCAGAGAAGTTTCTTATTACAGTAAATTGTGACTAATACAAAAACTGGTCAACATTCAAAAAGCTAAGATGCTGTGATGAACTCAACTCCATATGAGACAGTGACATCATACCCCACCGTCAGAGCTCAGTGGTCATCATAGATGAGGCGACAGAAAGATATTAGGAGTGGATGCCAGTGTTTAAACACTATTTCCCTGATACAACAGTGCAACTGCACATAAGAGTTCATAGCAATTCAGCCTGCATGTGCAAAACTTATAGAAGACCAAGCCAGAAAATAAAAAATCCTGCCATGGCTGGAAGAGGCTCTCATGGAGTTCCACCCCTATCAGAGAAACTGTGGATAATTGTAGCTATTGGAAGAAGGAGAGTCAGTTTTCTTCAGCGATGCAGACCCTGAAAGGCTACCTATGCTCCAGTAGATAGTCCCACATGCATGGACACACAGGAAGTACTAAATGGACGCAAATGCTATTAAATGAAAAGGAGATAGCACATGAAATTGACAAGGAAAAACAGGGTAGATTGAATCCAAACATTGTACGTATGTATGTATGTATGTATGCATGTATGATAAATATTAAAGAAATACTTCATGAAAATGAAAATTAATTAATAACTGGAATTGTAGAATAAAAAAAATTATGACAAAAAACCCTAAAGAGCAATCTTTGTATCCACTGTTACATGAGAAGAAGATAACAGTGAACTGCAAATGTGAGGTCTCACAAACAACTTGTTCGATTCCTTCAGTATAACACCTTTTACCCCAGACAGTAAAAATAGTTGGAATACCTTTCATCAGTGGTGTAATCAGGCAGTGAGAAAGCACCACAGCAAAACAAAGGTCACAGATGGACAGGACATCAGTCTAAGTTCGTAGGAATGTAACTTAACTTGTGTGTTAGTTTCCTGTTGATGAAAACAGCAATTATACCCAACCTCACAGACGGACAATGTAGAACATGAGAAAAATCAAGATGATATATCATGTGTATAGATATATTGCTCTCGAAATCGTCTGCACTCATCTTTTTCAGGGTAAATTCAACTAACATCGATTTAACCTTAGATTTCAAGAGATTTAATATCAAGTACATGATAATCCCAAACAACTCTGCATCCACAAGGAAATCACTGAATAAACCTGCAAAGCAACATGCAGACCCTTCCAAGGTTTACTTTGGACTTATTCCAAAGAAGCTTTGCAGAGTAGGACTGAAATTTAATGGTTTTATTCCCAGTAAGAGATATCCATTAATTGAAAGAGTAGTTTGTCTATCTCATTAATATTTAAATGTGCACAGGGAACTGTATAACACTGAAATACAATTCCACGTGGGAAGCCAACATCAAGAGAACAAAGCAAAAGAGGCCTGCCTATTCAATGCCAAGGGTGGAGGGATGGACAGGAAAAGACAGTTGAGGATTCCTTTTATAATAAACTACACTGTGCTCAGTGTTTCTTCTCCAATCTGTCATCATCATATGAGAAAATATTAGGGTTGTTTGTAATCCTAACTATAGACTTTCAATTATTTTAAAACACAAGAATCAATGGAATAAAGAGTTGGCGTTTTGAAAAGGTAAATAAGACTGATGAGTACCTCACTTAATTAGCCTAAAGAGAGAAAGAGAAGATCCATAGCAATAAAATTAGAATTGGAAAGGGAGACTTTATGACAGATACCAAAAAGCTGGGAAAGTCATAAGGACATACTTTTTAAAACCTCTATTTCTATGTTCAGTGTTATATTGGATGTGGCTGTGGGAAAGAATGGTTGAAGAGGTAAATATAATACAAAGACATAGTATGTAATTCACAAAAAATAGTAAAAATGAGTTTAAAAAATAGTTTCTTTCACTTACTGGTAACCAAAAGTGCTCAAGTGTTTGTACATGGTAATTAGGAAAAGAATAAAAAATCATTTTGCAAAATTATCACACTTATTATACTGAGTTAAAAGGTAAAAGTGAATCATACATCCTTCCCCAAGAGGAGGTTAATATGAAAGGAGATAAGAAAATCCAAAGCCGAAAGGAAAGAGAAGGTGGAGAGATGGAATGGGAGAGAAAGCATCTGAGAAACAGAAAAATTATTGGTACCTGAATGTTTGCTGGGCTCACACAAAAGAAAGGATAGGTTAGAACAGTGGTTCTCAAACTTCTTAATACTACAATCCTTTAATAAAGGTCCTCATGTTGTGACCCCCCAACCATAAAATTATTTCATTGCTGCTTTCTTCGTAACTTTAATCTTGGTAATGTTATTAAGTGTAATGTAAATATATGATATGCATGATATCTGATATGTGACCCCAAAGGGGTCACAAACCACAAGTCAAGAACTGTTGGCATACAATAAAACTTATATGGACTAAAGTTTGTAAACTACTTAGAAGTCATTGAGAGAGAATGAGAATGAACATCCATTTTCATAGACAGGGAAATTTTCACTTTTGAAATTTATTTAACCATTTTAATGGGAAACATACCTTCCAAAAACAGCATAAAATAAATGCCTCCATATCTATTTAAGTAGTATGTGATTATTGTCATTATTAATTTTATTTTTATTTTAACACCAGCTACATATATATATATTTGATTAATACATGTTTGACTTTTTATTTTTGAATTTATAATGTAATTTACATTCATCCCTCCAAGCCCCCCTATATACCCCTCCTCATTCTCCTTCAAATTCATGACCCTTTTTGCATCTATATATGTATGTGTATATACATATATATCCCTAAATACAGCTTTCTCCAGTATATACAATGTTACATATGTATGTTTTCAATGCTTATCATTTAATATTAGATGGCCAACTGATGTGCTCTTTAGTGCAATTTTGACCACTTTCAAAATATACAGAGAATCTTCCAAAGTAGTGTATTCCTGAAGGGAAATTCAGAGTTCCAGAAAGGAACTTTCAGAGAACATGTTTGTGAAGTATAATTCAATATAGCTATGCTCTTAACATTTTATCATTATACTTTTCTTCAGCATAGTCTTCTTTATAAATTATGTGAAGAGACCAAAACATTTTTTTTAATGACAGATCTGGTCGGTCATACGTTCAGACAGTTCAATTTTATATCAATATATGTTAAATATATATGAGATAAACCAAAAATGTATAAGTAAAACATAACACTTCTGACTGCAAACAGGTAGTGTACTTTTTAAAGCATATTCACAATATTTGCATGTTTTAAATATTTTATTGCCTTCTATCTCCATTGTTTTATAAAAACAGGATGGAATTGCTAAAACAAGGAGTCTAGATCTCACAAACCCAATACAGTTGAGACAAAGATGAAAATCACTCTATGTGACAAAGATGGTAAATCAAGACAAATTCTGGGCTGACATCAGCCAAGTATTTGTTCAGTTGTGAACAATATGATAACACAGAAAAACATGTTTGAAATTTGAGAAATAAATCATTGAACTTGCAATGAAAAGAAAAAGTATAAATGAGGACATTGTAACTCTTCATGCCTGGATTCACTACTTTCGACCGTTAGAGTGTGCAGTTTGTCATCTAGACTCTCCAAGTCAGCTTGGATAGACAGTATCAAGAATGTGCTGTGAATTAAAGTATGGTTTATCTATTTAGCTTTTCTAAGATCAAAATAACATGCTCCACAATCATAAATAATTTCTGATTGTTGAAATAAGGGTCATTAATCAATGTTCATGAACTTTCAATTCACACACCAACCATATGTATATGCAAAAAATGGACTTAGATCTTCCTGTTTCAATTTTATAGCAATAATGTGTTATAAAAGGTTATGGCTAGTAGACATAATATCAATCTCAACAATGAAGAGAGAAGCCTCATAGTTGTTATTTCTTCTACAGCCCATTAATACTCTGTCAATGATTATGCCCATACTTTTATGAACTCTCTTTTTATCTAAGGAAATCCTGTATGTTTCCCTCCCACAAACTTAATGTAAAAATGAAAGTGTAATTCCTATCTTTAAGAAATATATTAATCTTAGCCGGGCAGTGGTGGCGCACGCCTTTAATCCCAGCACTTGGGAGGCAGAGGCAGGCGGATCTTTGCGAGTTCGAGGCCAGCCTGGTCTACAAATTGAGTCCAGGACAGCCAGGGCTACACAGAGAAACCCTGTCTCGAAAAACCAAAAAAAAAAAAAAAAAAAAAAAAAAAGAAATATATTAATCTCAATGTACTCAATCTTTAACATGTATGATACCCCCTAGAGTTTTAGTATGTTTCTGAACCTACTTATATTTTCTAGTACCAAATCTATATAATGTCATATTCCATAATTCATTGATCCACTTATTGAGCACTTATCAAGCACTTGTTCTTAATCATTTTGTTAGCCAAATGATATATTAATTTCAATACAATTAATTGTCATTAGTAATCAGTCTATTGAAAAGTAGATATTATATTTATAACTCCATAATTACTAGAAGATTAAAAATCGCAAATAACATAAATAAAAGGGACAAGACTTCAAATTGGAAGTTTAAATGTGAAGTTCCTGGAACATATGACCAGTGGAATAGATAACAGACTTTAAAACAAAAGAACATGACAGGTAAAGGACACTTCTTTATCTGCCTCTATGAAACCAGGGGTCAGGTCAGCATCAGAAAATATTTAAAAATCTATATTTTTGATATCTAGTGATAAAATAGGGAAATATCATAATAGCAAGAAACACGGGAATCATGAATCCACAGAAGGCACTAGAGATGAGAGGGCATAATTGTCTGATCAATGATGGCCCAGATCTCTGATACTTGAAAAGAATAGAATAAGGAAAAACAATAGGCACACAAATGTGGGAGTCTAGTAAAGTGAAATATTTCCCTTAAAAAGAGAATCTATCATTAAATTTAAAAAAATGTTTTCCAAAGAGTGTTAACATGTTCATTAAAGAAAAAGCTACATACATGAAATACTTGGATATTTGTGTTTAAGGTTTGAGTCTAAGTACAATAGAACAAACAGAAAGACTAATGAGGATTCCCAGCTACCAACTTAACTTCTGGCAGGTTCAAGAGTAGAATTCATACTTCCTGAATGGGCCTCCATGCTGCAAAGTAGAAATTTGGTTTAAAGAAAGTGTATATTGGTAAGGTCTCTGGGTAACGAGATTAGCTGACTTGTGCACAGGAAAGTAGATGAATGAAATTTCAGCCAACATTGGATAATATCAATATATATCATTCTCTATATATGGATGTCTTTTGATCAAGTGAGTAGGTTACACTAAACAAATCAATTAAGAAGGGCTCATTGGAGCTCACAGAGACTGAAGGGCCAATCACTGAATCTGCATGGGTCTGAGCTAGGTCCTTTGAATGTATATTGTGTTTGTGCAGCTTGGTGCTTTTGGGGGAACCCTAAGAATGAAAGTGGGGGTGTCTCTGACTCTTTACCCTGCCTGCTCTAGAGACCCTTTTTCCTTCTACTGGGTTGCTTCATCCAACCCTGTTAAGAGGGTTTGTGCCCAGTCTTATTGTATTTTGTCATGCTATTTTCAACTGATATCCCTGGGAGGCTCTTTTTTGAAGGGAAATGGAGAAGGCACAGATCTGGGGAAGAGGGGAGGTGGAGGAAAGGGAGTGAAGGAAGAGGTAATTACAGTCATGATGGTTTGTGTACGAGAAAAATTTTTTAAAAACCTGAAATTTTGGCAAGAAGACAAATAGAGAACTAAAATTTAAATAAAAGAAAATCATCATCGAAGAACATGATAAATATGTAAAAGGAGAAGATTATGTAGTTGGAAAATAAAGTCAGTAGGTTTGGTTCTAAGTTTAAAAAGAAAGTTGGTAAGACCTTTACAGAGTTGATGAAAAGCAAACTACTCTATAATCATAACATACCTCACATAGAATAAATACAGATTGATTTGTAAGTAGATCTACAATAACAACAACAACAACAATAATAATAATAGCAATAATAATGATATAGATATTTCTGGCTATTGTAGGAAATAATATCATAGGCCAGAGGCTTATAATCAACAAAATATATTTTTGAGGATGATAATATGCAGATTATGTCTGAAGGAGTACAGCTTCTTGTTTCATAGCCAGTGCCATCTAGGTATATTTTCATATGGTAGACACAGGCAAGGGAGCCCTAAGTCCTCATTCATACATGCACTAATTATACCAGGAATCCTGTATCTTCATGATGTCATCAAAGGTCTCACCTTCTGATGCCATCATGTTGGGGTTCAAGCCATCAGATCATAGAGACCAACCAAAGGGAAAGACCATTTCAAATAAGAACAATGACACAGTGAGTTAATTTCTTGATAATAACTTTAGAAACTATGAATGATAAATAGTGTCTTCAAATAATTCTAGGAAAATAAATAACTGATAGCTTAGACTTCTAGAATCAAAACATCACTTCTAAGAATGAAAATGAAATTTTAATATCTATTTATCATGCAACAGTCTGAAAAGGTAATCCTTTAATTATTATTTTGTAATGCAAGAAACTCAAGGACAAAGAACAACTTTTATCAAAGTTATAAACTGTAATAAATGTCACAGGAAAACCATTTAAACATGGATAACCAGGAGGAAAACTTAACTTCAAGGAGAAATGGCACACAAAAGACTTTTTAAAAATATGTGACCCAGAGCACTATTTAAACTGGTAAGAAGAATCAACTAATTAAAAAATATAGGAAAGACAAAGTATGAAAGGGCAAAGACACAGAACATCTGGAGGCTACAGAGTAAGGGAGAGTCTGCATTGATCCATGAGCTATTCATAACTTTTATTGGGTATTCCATGATAAATACTGGGGGAACACTGGCCCAGACAGTCTACAGTGGCCAGAAGAAAAACACCATGCATCTGCCCTGGCCACACTGGCAAATGCAGCACAATTAAAAAAAAAAAAAAAAAAAAAAAAAAAGAAGAAGAAGAAGACACTCAAGTGCCTGGCCCAGTACCTCCAGCTCTGGGAGGCCAGAAGAAAGAAACCCAAGTGACCATCTCTACTGTAATGAACACATGTGTTATAGAGAGATTGGAAAGATGGAGTATGTAGTGGAGAAATAGAAGAGAGAGCAAAGCTAAGGAGTTTGTACCCTATGGAGAAGGGTAGATGGAGCTGCAGGCTCAACAGCAGTGAGGGACACCTGGAGGGCATGTTGAGAGCCTAGCCTAGGCTGCCCCCAAGGGCAATGTCTGGGTCCATGGTCCTGCTAAAGGTCTGTGTAGATGTTTGTAACTGGTGCTACCACCAAAGACCAAGTGCATTTCCATGGTCTTGGGATACCACATGCTGGTGAGGTTGTGGAGAAAGGGGAACACTTCTCCACTGCTGGTGGGAGTGCAAACTTGTATAACCACTATGGAAATTAGTCTAGTGATATCTTAGAAAGCTTGGAATAGCTCTACCTCAAGACCCAGCCATACCACTCCTGGGTATACATCCAAATGATTCCTCACCAAACCACAAGGACATTTTCTCATCTATGGTCATAGCAGCCTTATTTGTAATAGCTAGAAACTGGAAACAAACCAGATGTATCTCAACAAAGGAATGCAGGAAAAAAATATGATACATCTACACAATGGAATATTACTCACCCATCAGAAACAATGAAATCATGCAATTTAGAGCCAAATGGATGAAACTAGAAAAGCTCATCCTGAGTGAGCTAACTCAGTCTCAGAAAGATGCACATGGCATCTATTCATTTATAATCAGATTTTAGTCATATAGTACAAGATAACTGTACTGTAACCAATGCACCAAAAGGAACAGGAACATAGACTTTGTTGCCTGTCAATGAGACAATTTGCCCTAGTGGTGCTGCCATGTAGGCCCTCAGTAGAGAAAGCTCTTAGCCCTCATATGATTGCTGAACTGGGGCAGGGGACTGATATGTAGGGACACCCCACTCCTGAGGAGTAGGATAGAAGGCAGAGGGGGGAAGAGGGAGGGATGGTGGGACTGGAGGGGCAGAAAGAGGGCACTATGATGGAGATGTAACTTGAAGTAATAAACATTAAAAAAGGAAATATAGTAGGAAAATACATATATCAGGCACATGATCAGAGGAGTAACTTAAGCAGAGAAAACTTCAGAGAGATTGTGAATGAAAATACTAGAAGTGTGTTAATGATGGTCTTTTAGGCAGATTTGACCACAATGAGATAATAGCCTGTGAACTTGTACATATGTTATCAGCAAGTATGCAAAGTGTAATACAAAATCAACACAAACATAAAAATGTAGAATAGAATAAATTAATAAAACATTGCTTAGAAAACCCAAATCCCCAAGGCAGTATCCACTTGCTTAATGTGCTTGTGATTAAATTTTCAGAAGAAAAGGAGAGAGCACAATGAAAGATAGATACTTGAAGAATTAATGTAAAAATAAAGATTTTTTATGCAACAAATAAAAGAGTTTACTTAGAGTTTCATAGATTTTTTTTTGAAAAGCTTCAGGAGTATGGAAAATGATAGGAAGGACTGGAGTGATAGAAGTAATGATAAGTATTGTTTCTCTGGTATATTCTCATTCTCCTATGTTCAGTAATAATGGATATAATTTGTAATATTTCTTCATTGCCAGCTGGTATGCTGCTAAACTTTATCAATACATGATCCAGTA
Organism: Lophiomys imhausi; assembly: GCA_907164525.1. Taxonomy (NCBI): domain Eukaryota; kingdom Metazoa; phylum Chordata; class Mammalia; order Rodentia; family Muridae; genus Lophiomys; species Lophiomys imhausi. The sequence continues at coordinate 1,490,795 of CAJQZJ010033828.1, read as the reverse complement.
GGGAAACGAATTAAAGAATAATTTATCATCCTTGTTCTTCCTTTTACGTGTCCATTATTTTTAGTGTTCTTTACTTCGCACTGTGAAAGTTTATTCCTCAGTACTTGGCTTCTACGAGACTCTCACTCCTACAAAGGGTTTCTTCAAACCCTGGTCCTTGCAGTATGAAATATCTAGAGCAAGACATTAGTCCTAATTAATTCTTCTGAAGTTAAGAGAGGCTGTTCTATAAATGAAGCCAATAAAAGGTAAGAAAAATCAGAGCACACAAAGGGCCTGAGTTTTATTAACATAGATTTAAATTTGGCAATTTTTTTATATCCTGGAAATCTTGGCATATGGAAGAGATTAAGAATTTAAATTAGACTTCTTCCTTTCCAATGTGTATCCCTTTGATCTCATTTAGTTGTCTTATTGCTCTGGCTAGGACTTCAAGTACTATGCTGAAGAGATATGGGGAGAGTGGGCAGCCTTGCCTTGTCCCTGATTTTAGAGAAAATGTTTAAGTTTGTCTCCATTTAATTTGATATTGGCTATTGGCTTGCTGTATACTGCCTTTATTATTTCTAGGTATGGTCCTTGTATGCCCGCTCTCTCCTGGACTTTTAGCATGAAGGGGTGCTGGATTTTGTCAAATGCCCTTTCAGCATCTAATGAGATGATCATATGCCATGTGTTTTCTTTCAGCTTGTTTATATGGTGAATCACATTGATGGATTTTCATATGTTGAACCATTCCTGCATTCCTGGGATGAAGCCTACTTGACTATGGTGTATAATACTTTTGATGTGTTCTTGGATTTGGTTTGCCAGTATTTTATTAAGTATCTTTGTGCCTGTGTTCATGAGGGAAATTGTTCTGAAGTTCTCTTTCTTTGTTGGGTCTTTGTGTGGTTTAGGAATAAGGGTGACTGTGCCCTCATAGAATGAGTTTGGCAGTGTTCCTTATGTTTCTATATTGTGGAAGAGTTTAAAGAGTATTATAGTAGATCTTCTTTGAAGATCTGGTAGAATTCTGTGCTGAAACCATCTGGCCCTGGGCTTTTTTTGTTTGGGAGATTTTAATGACTGTTTCTATTTCCTTAGGTGTTATAGGGCTGTTTAATCTGTTAACCTGATCTTGATTTAACTTTGTTAGGTGGAATCTATCAAGAAAATTGTCCATTTCGCTTAGGTTTTCAAATTTTGTGGAGTAGAGATCTTTGAAGTAAGACCTAAAGGTTATCTGGATTTCTTAAATGTCTGTTGTTATTTATCTCTTTTCATTTCTGATTTTACTGATTTGAATATTTGCCTTCTGCCTTCTTGTCAGTTTGGCTAAGGGTTTGTCTATTTTGTTGATTTTCTCAAAGAATCACCTCTTGGTTTTGTTGATTCTTTGTATTGTTCTTTTTGTTTCTAAGTTTTTAATTTCAGCCCAAAGTTTGATGATTTCCTGCATTCTGCTCCTCTTGGGAGTGTTTGATTTTTTTTCTAGCTCTTCAATGTTTGGTATTAATTCGCTAATATGAACTGTCACGATTTTCTTTTTGAAGGCACTTAGTGCTATGAACTTTCCTCATAGCACTGCTTTCATTGTATCCCATAGGTTTGGGTGTGTTTTGCCTTTGTTTTCATTGGATTTTAAGAAGTCTTTGATTTCTTTTTTATTTGTTCTCTGACCCATTTGTCATTGAGTAGATAGTTGCTCAGTCTCCATGAATGTGTAGGCTTTTTGTTATTTTTATTGATACTGAAGTCCAGTTTTAATCCATGGTGGGCTGATAAAATACAAGGAGTTATTTAAATTTTCTTCTTTCTATTGAGGCTTGCTTTGTGTCTGACTATATGGTCAATTTTGGAGAAGGTTCCATGAGGTGCTGAAAAAAATGTGTATTCTTTTGTGTTTGGGTGAAGTGTTCTGTAGATATCTGTTAGGTCCATTTGGTTCATGATATCTGTTAGTCTCATTATTTCTCTGTTTTGTTTCTGTCTCAATGATCTGTGCACTGTTGTAAGTTGGGTACTGAAGTCTCCCACTATTAAAGTGTGAGAATTGAAGTGTGATAGTATACATAAGTGACCCCAAAAATTCCATGAGAGAACTACTACAACTGATAAACACCTTCAGCAAGGTGGCTGGATACAAAATTAATTCAAAAAAATCAGAATCCATTCTTTATACAACAAATAAATGAGCTGAGAAAGAAATAAGGGATATAACACCCTTCACAATAGCCACAAACAATATAAAATACCTGAGGGTAACTCTAACCAAGCAAGTGAAAGACCTGTATGACAAGAATTTCAAGTCCTTGAAGAAAGAAATTGAAGAGGCCTTTAGAAGATGGAAAGATCTGCCATGCTCATGGAATAGGTAGGATCAACATAATAAAAATGGACATCCTACCAAAAGCAATATACAGATTCAATGCAATTCCAATCAAATACCAACACAATTCTTTACAGTCCTGGAAAAACCAATTCTCAACCTCATATTGAATAACAAAAAATCCAGAATAGCTAAATCAATCTTGTACAATTAAAAAAAAAAAAAACATCAGCAGGTATCACCATCCCAGATTTCAAGCTGTACTACAAAGCAAGAGTAATAAAAACAGCATGGTACTGGTATAGAAACAACCAGTTGATCAATGGAATTGAATTGAAGACCCAGAAATGAACCCACACACCTATGGCCACTTAATTTTTTGATAAAGAAGCCAAAACCATACAATGGAAAAAGGACAGTATCTTCAACAAATGGAGCTGGTCTAACTGGATATTGACATGTAAAAGAATGCAAATAGACCCATACTTATCACCCTGCACAAAACTTAAGTACACGTGGATCAAAGACCTTAACATAAAGCCCAACATACTAAATCTAATAAAAGAGAAAATGGGGAAAACCCTGGAACTCATTGGCACAGGTGACAACTTCCTAAACAGAACACCAATAGCTCAAGCTCTATGACCAACAATCATTCAATAAATGGGACTTCATGAAACTGAAAAGCTTCTGTAAGGCAAAAGACACTGTCATTCGAACAAAACAACAGCCTACAGGTTTGGGAAAAGATCTTCACCAACCCCACATCTGACAGAGAGCTAATATCCAAAATTTACAAAGAACTCAAGAAATTAAATGCCAAGAAACCAAATTATCCAATCAAAAAATTGGAAACACAACTAAACCAAGAATTCACAAAGGAGGTATCTCTAATGGCAGTGAGACATTTGAAGAAATGCTTAACATCCTTAATCATCAGAGAAATGCAAACTCAAGACAACTCTGAGATTCCATCTCACACCTGTCAGAATGGCTAAGATCAAAAGCTCAAATGACAGCACATGCTGGCGAGGGTGTGGAGAAAGGGGAACATGCCTCCATTGCTGGTGGGAGTGCAAACTTGTACAACCACTATAGAAATCAGTCTGGCAATAGCTTAGAAAACTTGGAATAGCTCTACCTCAAGACAGAGCCATACCACTTCTGGGTTTACACTCAAATGACTCCTCACCGAATCACAAGGAAGTTTCCTCATCTCTGTTCATAGCAGCCTTATTTGTAATAGCTAGAAACTGGAAACAACCCAGATGTCCCTCAAACAAAGAATGGATTAAAAAACTGTGGTACATCTACACAATGGAATATTATTCACTATCAGGAACAATGAAATTATGCAATTTGCAGTCAAATGAATGAAACTAGAGAAGCCCATCCTGAGTGAGCTAACCCAGACTCAGAAGGATGTACATGGCATCTATTCACTTATAATCCGATTTTAGTCATATAGTTCAGGATAACTATACTATAACCAATGCAACAAAATAACAGGAACATAGACTTTGTTACCTGTCAATGAGACACTTTGCCCAAGTGGTGCTGCCATATAGGCTCCTAGTATATGAGGAAGCTCTTAGCCCTCATATGACTGCTGAACTGGGATAGGGGACTGATATGTAGGGACACTCCACTCTGGAAGAGTAGGACAGAAGTGTGAAGGGTAGAGGGTGGGAGGGTGGATCTGGGAGGTGTGGAAAGAGGGCACTGTGATGAAGATATAACTTGAAGTAATAAATTAACATTTTTAAAGGAATTTAAATTATATTTTCTGTACTCTCTTTTCACCATATATATTCAGTCTTCTTCCATCAGAAAAAAGTTCAAATCATAATCAGTCGCCATAACCAGAAGAACACAGATTTCTATGTGTCTTATTTCGTGCACCTAAAACAACATCCAACTACACATCTAGCTCACAGAAACTAAAAATACAGGAACGGTATCTTCTGAAATGAAGGGGAAATTTCTTCACTGATTACAGTTTCTCAATTTTTAAATATTCAATCTCCTTTTCTCTCATAATGTAAATATGATTATTTAATCTCCAAACTAACTGGACATTCTACTTAAGTTCTGCCCAGACTTTCCCCTCTACGTTTCCTCAGTTTATATCTGTAACAGCATTAGTGAAGTTAAACTTCTCCTTGAACCAAAATACCATCGCAGATCACAGTTCTTTGACTAGAATGTGAGAAGTGATCTGTCTTTGCAGCCTGCAGATCAAGTCTGAATTATGCTCCCTTCTCATCAGGTAGTAGTAAAACAGCTGGTTATCCTTATATAATCATATTATGAGAAAATATAACACATTAATTTTGTAACCTGTAACTGGATCTTTTATCCTTTTACAAGAAGTAGAGTTTAAGAAATGTGAACATTCTAAACCTACTATTTATTCTCAGGTTGTTGTTTATATTGAAATGTCTTGTGGTATTCACAATACTCTCCAACCAATGTTATTACCATTCTCTCCCCAACATTTAAAGTTTTCATTTATTTATTCAAGTTACACCCTTGTCACAACCCGTTCCTTCCTCCCCACCCAGTCCCATCCTCCCACCCTCTTCCCCCACTCCCACCTCTCCTTCTGCTCGGATGAGGCGAGCCCCCTATATATCAAACCACCTTGGTTCACCAAGTTGCATGAGGGCTAAGAGTTTCCTCTTGCACTGGGGCCCAACAAGGAGGCCTAGCTAGGGTAAGATATTCCACTAACAGGCAACAGAGTCCAGGCCAGACACAGATATTCCCCCCACTCTGGATCTGCGTGAAGATCAAGCTGCACATCATCTATATATGTATAAAAAGCCTAGGTCCAATCTATATCTGCTTTTTATTTTCTTGGTTGATGTTTCAGCTTCTGTAAGCCTCCAAAGACTTAGGTTGGTTGGTTCTTTTTGTCTGCATGCAGAGTTCTTATCCCCTCTGGACCCCTATATTTCTCTTCCCTCTCTTATCTTAGATTTTTGGACTGTTCAATTGAAACTGCTGTTGTCAGTTCTCCTTGTTCTTGTGCTGCTCCATACAATGCCCTCTCAATGAATTTCAGCATACTTTCCCTCTTGAAACTCTCTGTGATTTATGAATATCCTGATTTCCTCTTACCTATATGCCCCTGTGTTATCGGCTTTTGTGGCATTTCTTCTTCCTTACCTCACTCCCACCTGTTTGAGCAACCAGAGTCTCTACTTCAGTACTGGGTTTCTTTTCTCTAAATATCTGCTCTGTCTCTAGTGTGACATTATTATATTTTTGTGGCATTCATAAGTTCACAATTTCCAAATTCATATATCTAATCTTGATCTTTGCCTTCAAAATTAAGAAGTGTCTCTCTTATCACCATGCATCATTTTTTTTTGTTGTTTCTTGTATGATGGTCCCTCAAAATCAGTGAACGTAAGCCTATCTTATATATTTCCTAACATTCTTGTCTTCCGTTTTGTGATATAAGTTGTTTCAATACTCAGTACTATAGTCAAAATCTTGGTGTAAAGTTTAGGGCTTTTTTTTCCAAATCTTGTATCAAAACTATTTTCATTATCCCTGCCTATAAAACATATTCATTTCTGTCACTATCCAATATTCCACTAGAAGTTTATACTTTGTTACTCATTTGTCATGAACTCAAATACTACCAGAGAACACTGAGTCAAAGACTAAAAACTATTCCAAGTTTGTTAATTAATTCTGATTTGTGAGCAAGGTCAATATGACTTATCAAATGGAAGTCAAATCACAAGATGGCAGAGGAAAAGATGAAAATAGGATGAATGGCTGTTTAGGAAACATGATATTGAGCATCATAAGAAAAATGGCTTAGCAGTTTATATTTTATACGGGTTTGCCTACAGTAAAATCTGACAAGAGACATTTTCTTAATTGGGTTCATTTCTCTAGATGACTTTAGCTTGTGTCAGGTTGACTAAGACTTTCTAGTACAGTACATTGATGAGTTTTATTGGATTTAGTTATAGGAGTATAGATAACGGGCTATTTATAGAAGCAGAAATGACTCAAAGGCAGCTTCATTACCAAAAGCCCACTCAAGCCCAGGTAACAGTTCATGGAGCGGTCTACTGAATCTGATAAGTTTCAAGGGATTCCTAAAGCTATTGAGTTTACTTCTTGAGTTTATGAAGCTCTCTGGCTGAATGAAATGCATTGCCTTCCCTGACAAAATCCTGCTGTTTTATCTCCCTTTCGATATCTTGTATTTTAACAAATGTTTCTCCAAATAGAATGTTTTCCTCCAATGTAAACATCAGAGGAAACTGCTGCACAATAATTACAGAGCATGAGGTAAGCAGCAGTGTATCCTGGAGAGTATTGAATGTTTCATCCTATGACCACTGAAACTGCAATTAATTAATTAATGTAGTTATTAGTAAGTATATACTGTAAGATTAGGCCAGCAGAGTAGCCAACAGCTTGGCAGGGGAGCACACAGCCTGGCCCGAGTGCCTTAACCGGTTGCCTAATTTATCCTGGAGAAAGAGCCCCAGGACCAAGGGTGGCCTACACCACCTGTAACCTAAACACTGTTAATTAATATAAGTTTTTATATTAGGCTGGTAGAATTACGGGAGGCTTGGTGGGAGATTCGCCTGGGCTCAAGGGAAGTCTGGGATTCTGGAAGTCCAACGGCCCAGGACTGCTTGGACTGAGGGCCTATAAGCCGCCGCAGTCTTTTCCCCAATAATTAAACACACCAAGACCTTTTAATGTTTTAACGCTTAGCCCTTAGCTGGGAAGACTCTCAATTAGCTACACTAAATTAACCCAGATCACCTAATCCCAAACCACCATGTGCCTGCGATTACCTTCCAGCATTCTCCAGATGTCTGTCTCCTTCTGTGTCTCCCAGTGGGAAGTGGGAGAATTTCTGTGTGTCCAGGGTTCCTGTTCTAATCTAGGAAGTCCTGCCCTCCTATACTCTTTCTGCCCAGCTAATTGGCCATAAGCGACTTTTATTAACCAATCAAGAGAATGCCTCAGAAGGGGCGGTAACCAGATCTCAGCATTGAATTTAATGTATCAGAAACAATATTAGACCTTCCCTCAGCAAACCACTTGATTTATTGGGAGCTGCAGCAATTTGTTGTTGCCCAGCATCATGAGAGAATATTGTAACATAGACCTGTAGCCTGGGAAAATTTTCAGCCTTCAAAGTAAGTTTTCTACAAATGTATATCATGTCTGAAAAATAGTTAAGTAGAAATTTGCAAATTGAATTATCCCATGTGAGAAATGTCTACATATTAACAAAGGTAGCTTAAATTCTCAAATTAACTCAATGGAAATAATTAATGATATATACTAACCTTTTCAGAACCACAGTCTTTATCTCTTCTACATTCTTTGGGGTACTGAACAATATATGTGTTGGGTTTCCATAAGATCAAATTAGATAAAAACAAAACAATCAATTTGCAACTCTATATTCAACAAGAGTTTAAAATCCAGGATGTCAATACCCTGATGGCTCCCTAAAACTGATATGATAGATGTAAATAAAATATTGAACAGAATTCTAGACTGTGAGTGATACAGTATTTCAAGATCTCAATAAATTGATTTTCTGTGAATTTAGTGTGTGTGTGTGTTTCTAGTGCTTTTACTTTCTGTTCTTTGAATTGTTTTATTGGTTTTTTGTTTGTTTGTTTTATTTGCATGTTTATTTTCTAAGTAGAAAGGAAAGAAAATAGAGTTAGAAGGGTAGAAAGGTGGGAAAGATCTGGGAGGAAATGGAGGAAGGGAAACCTGGTCAGAATATGTTGTCTAAAAAACCACTTTTCATTAAGAAATGAAAGAGGTGGAGGCCAGAGACTTGGAAGATTTCTCAGTGGTTAAGAGCAGTGGTTGTTCTTGTAGAGGTACAAATCCCAGTACTCACATGGAGGCTCACAACCATCTGTAACTTCAGTTTCAGGAGGTATAATTCATTTTTATAGCCTCTGGGGGTGCTAGGCATGCATTTACATACATAAAATAAAATAAATAAAAGTTTAGGCAAAAAAATCTGGGACCAGCCTGAACTCATAGTAAGGTACAGTTTCAAAAACAAACAAACAATCAAAAACCAACTAACCAAACAAACAAAAAAACAAAGGAAAAGAAACATTGGGTAGTGTGAAGTATGCAGTGATTTTACCTTTCCACTGGGAGAAGGTAATGATGCAATATTGAAGACCTTTTCAATGTGAGGAAGATTGGGCAGGATACACTTAGTTACATAAAAAGAAAGGATGAGAGCTTTTCTAATTCAAATTTGAAAATTGCAAACAGTTTCCTGATTTGTAGCGAATAAAGATTTTGATTTTTTTTTCAATTCTTTTTCTACTTACTAAGAAAATATTGCATTTTTTGAGAAAAAGTGCACAATAAAGAGTAGAGGAAGCTGGATGAGACTGGAAAGATTTGTTGTAATGTATATATCGTATTTTTATTTCTGGGTACTCTTTATAATACAAGGCAATTAGATCACATGGCAACAACATTTAAAACTGATGCTATGAAACACTACAACGTCGACAACAATATTTTTTTATTGCTTACTTTTTATTTTGTTTCTTATTTTCTTTTGAGGGGAAGGCTGCAAGGGCAGAAGAAGCTATGAAGGGAAGGGGATATGAGTGGGATTGGGGTGCATGATGTGAAATTCACAAAGAATCAATAAAAAATATAGGAGAGAGAGAGAGAGAGATAAATTTACAGACAATTCTTTCTTCCAGGACCTACAGGGAATCTTATTGACTCTCCTTGAAGGTCAGAAATATATAAATTGGTTCTCTATCTGCTCCCATAACTTCAGCTCCTGCTGAGACTCATGAGATCTCTGACCCTGGGTGAAATCAGAGACCTGTTACCTAACTTTTCATGGCATAACTTGTGTCAAACCCCTGCAGGGTCCAGCAAGGTCTCTGACTCACTATAAGGTTACAGATGCATAACCTGACCTTCTTCCTTCCTCCTCACTTTTCTTGACATTCCCACTAACACCTGTGGGGATTCCAACTGATCCAATGTGAGGACAGAGAAAGCTGAGCCAGTTTTCTATCTCAATCCCACCTTCCATCTCACTCCATTTCTCTAGGTACTTTGCCTCTTCAGGAGTTCCTCTAGCACAATTTTCTCTTCCTATGAATAGTAAGTCCTTTGGCAAATATTTACATTATGATTCATAACAGTAGAAAAACTACTGTTATGAGGTAGCAACAAAAGTAATTCCATGGTTGGGGTCACCACAACTTGAAGAACTGTATTAAAGGGTTGCAGCATTAGGGAGGTTGAGAACCACTGCTTTAATACTCTCTCTTTGTCCCTCTGTGCTTCCTTCTAGTCCATCTCCATGTTTTTGTGTATGTGTGTGTGTTTGTGTGTGTTATCTACAAACCCAAAATAACACCTGCTACCACAGACCTCACAGTCACCATATTTGACATCCCCCAGTACACTTGATAAATGTACAGAACAAATAAAGGGTATTAAAATTCTAAGGGAAGAAGACTGACTCACATATAAAGAAAGGCCCTTAAGAATAACATCTGACTTTTCAACCAATATTCCAAAAGCCACAGAGGCCTAGATAGATATTCTGTAAACCCTGAGAGACCATAGATGCCAGTTCAGACTACTATATCCACCAAAACTATCAATCACAGTCCATGGAGAAAGAAAGCCTTCCAAAATAAATCCAAATTTAAGTGATTTTCCTCTTCCAATCTAACTCTACAAGACAAGTAATTAGCAATCCCAGAACAGTAAATCAAAAGGGGGTTTAGCTATACCTTAACAACAAAATAACAGAAATCAATAAACACTTCTCATTAATAACTCAATATTAATGGTCTCCATTTCCCAATAAAAACACACTGGCAAACAAGATCCATCTTTCTGTTGCATCCAAAAAATCACACCTTACCATCAAGAATAGATGGGAAAAGTTACTTCCATCAAGTAAGTGCAAGAAGAAAGTAGGTGTGACTATTTTAATAAATGAGAAAGTAAACTTCAAACTGAAACCAACCAGAAGAGATAGGGAAAGGCAATAAATACTCATAAAATAAATCCACTCAGAGGATATGGAAATTGTAAAGATTTATGTACCAAACACAAGGAATACAAGTTCATAAATAAAACACTGCTACAACTAAAATCATGAATTGGCCATCAAACAATGAGAGTGTTTATCTGCACTCTCCCACCCTTGACAATAGACAGGTCATCCAGACATAAACTAAATGGAATTATTCTAGAGTAAAATAAAGTTTGATGCCAAAACCACACAGAGATCCAACAATAAAAAAAAACTATAAACCAATATCATTTATGAACTTAGATGCAAACCCATCTGAATAAAATACTTGCATACTAAATTCAAGAACCCATCAAAATATTGTTTACCATGATCAAGTTGGTGTCATCTCAGAGATAAAAGTCAGGAATGATTCACCATATGCAAATCAATAACCATAAACTATGACATAACCAGACTGAGAGACTTAAGCAATATGATCAATTTATTAGTTGCAGAAAAGATCTTCAACAAAATCCAACATCTCATCATGGAAAGACTGTGGATACAAAGGATACTCAGCTTAATAACGATAATTTACATCAAGCTTATGGCCAATGCCAACCTGAAGGAAGAAAAACTCAAAGCATTTCCACTAAAATCAGGAACAAGACAAGGTTATCCACTCTCTTCATACTTTTCAATACGGGATTTGAAGTCTTACCTATATTAAAAAGACTACAGGAAAATGATGAATGGAATTCAGATGGAAAGGAAGACGTCATCTTTATGTGCACATGATCTTATATACCTAAGAGACCCTAATAACTCCACCAGGACACTCTGATAGCCAGTAAACACTTTCAGTAAAGTAGACGCATACAAAAAAAAAAAACACACAAAAATCTTATATATAAATGACAAACAGAAAGTGAGAAATAAATCAGAGAAATATTACTTTTTATAGTCTTAAAAATATCAACTCTGTAGCCCAATACAATCTTAATTTTGCATTAATATACAATGATCAGTACCAATTTAGCCAAATAATATTAATTTTGTATCCATATACAAAGGTATAAGGCAATATTCAATAATCTGTCCTTTTTTCTTGATCTTTCCTATACTATGTCTATGTCCCATTTTTCTCAAGTCTGTTCACTCCTACATAAGAGAGAAAGAAGGATACAGAAAAGAAAAAGAGAGAAGTCCCTGGGTCTAAACTCCAACACCCACTTAACAAGACCATTTAACAGCTTGTAGTCTTTTCCCCTAAATAACAAAATTTTCTATTATCCATCAAATAACCAAAGGGGGGGGGGAAACACCCTCCCCACCTTCTGGGGATGGGACGTTGTTCTCTTAAAATGACTTCCTGCTGATTTGGGACGTAGTAAACCTGTTTGGGGCCCAAATAAGAATGGAAAAATGGTTAAAAGTGTTAATAGAATCATTTGATGTTCAGTCCCTATGTGCTCAGCTATTTAGATGTCCTAAGAAGTTCATAGACAGAAGCTGATCTCAGAGCTTTACTGAAGTTCTGGCTGGAGCAGTCTGTGGAGCTGAACGATCTTAGTGATTTTGAGTTGTTGTAGTTGACTTTTGAGGAAACTGCTATTGAGGAAGTTGCAAGGCTGGATCATCTGAGATTGGGCTACATCGGTATTGATCTTTGTATATTGATACAAAATTAAGATTATATTTGGCCACAATGGTATTGGCCCTTGTATATTGATGTAAAATTAAGATTGTATTGTGCTACATCGGTATTGATCTTTGTATATTGATACAAAATTAAGATTATATTTGGCCACATTGGTATTGATCTTTGTATATTGATACAAAATTAAGGGTAATGCTTCTTAAAGGTATTGTTTGTAGTAATACTTAAAAATGAAATGTCAAGTTTTGACCTCTCGCTACCAACCGACATAAACTGTTTAGGATAATTAAGAAACGGAAACTAATAATCATGAAAACGTGTCATTTTGTTAGTTACTATGACAGTCTATCACAGTTATTTTCTAAGCTACTCAGAAATCAAGTTGCTAAGAGACAAGCAATATTTGCTTATCTAAATATAAGAGATAGATAGGGCATCTTCAAAAACCTCAAGAGATCTGCAGAATATGGCATTCAAAGATGTTTCCTTAACTTAAGATTTCTTTGATATCGAGACATGTCAGCTCCTGACAGCACCCCCTATATTACTCTAAGTAGAAGATGAGCATCGAAGAATCTCCAGTGGGAGATGATTGAATTGGTGGTAAGCCATTCTCTTGGCAAGAAAAACCACTTGCTTCAACTGTAGACAGACTTCTGTCCAAAAAGGACAAAACTTGGAAGCAGGTAAGTCGACAGCCTAGCTCTGCCAAGACAGGGTAGGTAAGTCCTTCATAATTCCTGCTCTACAATCAATGTCTGTCAGAGAAACGGGGACAAACGGCTGAAGATCGATGCTGTAATGTATGGAGAGAAAATGGGAACTGTCCAGGCAGCCACTGGTATGTCATTTCTTAGCTTTGGAAGCTGCAGGCCCTGCACTTCCTATATAATCAGATATATTTATCCCTCTCGGGTCTCTGAGGTGGTTGAAGAATAGATAGATAGAGTCTCATAGTTAAATTTTGAGTTGTTTAGGAATCAAGAGGGTGTTCTGGATCTAAGAAGATATTTTTAAAATTATGAGGCAATTTAGTATGAAAGCTGAGTTAGATATAGAACTTTAAACTCATGGAGATGGTTAGATAGTAGAATGTTAAAGTCAGGTGCCAAATACATATGGACTGGACATTGGGAATGTATGCTAAGCCATATAACTCACATAATTATGGCCTATTTATTTCTGTTGTTTTGTATTGTATTTATAGTTATAAGAAAAAGAACCATTTTTTGGACTGAAAGGGAGAGCTGTTCGGGGGGGGAAGAAATACCTTGAACTAAAAAAAAAAAAAAAAGGGAAGAGGATGGGGGGTTGAGGGGGAGGAGGGTGGAAGGGTGGGACTGGAGGGGGGAGTAGGGAGGGGATTGTGATTGAGATGTAACTTGAAGAAATAAAAAATAAATTATTAAAAAAAGTTAAAAAAACTCAACTTTATTCAGATAAGCTCAAGGTCTCTTTCTCAGATTTTGATAGATTAATAATTAATACTTGATAATCTTCAATATAAATAAAGATCATCTATCTGTCTATCAAAAAATACAATAAAGGACCATAGAATCTGAAAAAAAATCAACTCTGAGCAAGGGAGTGAATGACTTAAATAATAAAAACTTTGAAACATTGAAGAAGGCACTAAAAGATAGAAAAACCTCTCATTCACAGATTGGAAGAATTAAAACTGTGAAAATGACCATTCTACCAAAAGCAACTGTAGATTCAGTTCATAACACATCAAAATTCCAACACAATTCTTCACGGAAATTGAAAAACAAATCAAAACAATCTTTGATATTTATGGGAACATACAGAGGCAAACACATACACACACATGTGCACACACATATGCACATGCACACACACACACACACACACACACACACACACACACACACACACAC
>CAJQZJ010033828.1:1462264-1476881 GCA_907164525.1 Lophiomys imhausi | reverse complement strand
CACACACACACACACACACACACACACACACACACACACACACACACAAGGATAATTAAAACAATCCTGGATAACAAAATCTTCGATACTGTTGGAGGTATCACAAGTTTAGGTTTCAAGGTTTTTATGTTTTGCTTTTTCGTTTTTGTTTTTGTTTTGTTTTGTTTTTCAGAAATATGGCAATCAGAACAGTATCGTGTTGTAATAAGAACAGACACATTGCTCAGTGGGTTTGAACTGAAGACACAGGCAGAAGTCCACACACAACTACAGACACCTGATTTTTGACAAAAGAACCCAAAACATGAATGCTGTATGGTTGCATGTAGAGGAATTCACATAGGTCCATATTTATCAACCTGCACAAAACTAAAGTCCAAATGGATCAAGGAACTCAAAATAAAACCAGATGCCCAGAATCTCATAGAAGAGAATGTGGGGAATAGTTTTGAACTCATTGACACAGGAAAGAACTTTCTGAACAGTACGCCAATAGCACAGGCACTAAGACCAACAATTAATAAATGGGACCTCAAGAAGCTGAAAAGCTCTGTATAGCAAGGGACATCATCAACACTGTTCTGTGAAGACTCCCAAATACCATAAGCTGTTGCCAAGGCTATTGGTTAATCAACGCAACCTTATGGTGCTGCTTCTTGTTAAAGACAATATTTACGTATGTCACTGAATGCAGAAAATTTGAGGTAGTTCAAAAGTAAAAGCCTCACTGACTAGCGTTTTATGGTACTGAAGGTATTCTGCATGCTACTGGAGGAGAAAAGTAAACATCAATATCACCCAGCTACAAATCCTCAAACCTACAGAAGAGGCCTACCTGTAAGATATACTAGTGCAATAGTGCCACAGATATTGTAGGAGTAACAAAATTGTTGGATTTAAGACTCACTCGATGAGATGGAACCCATCCCTCACAAAGCTAAAGTGCTAACCTGAGATTAGATACATCATAGGCCCAGGGGAAAAGTTACTACTATTATTCTGCTAAAGGAACAAAGCCTTAAAATAAGTCTTAACAACATACTCACCCATAGATCAGTGTACCACTCAACCCACATCAGAGAAGCCGTTTCTTGCAGTAGATGGGATTAACACAGAGACCCAAAAAAGACTGATGTAGTTATCAACTCACAGAAACCATGACACCATTCACAAGACCCCGTGATGGTTCAAGACTGATGAGGTCCGAGCATTGACAGGAAGAGAAATACATGAAACCCACTCTTACCCAAGAAGAAATGTACTTTTGAAACCTGCTGCTAAAAAAAAAAAAAAAAAAAAAATCAGAGTTTTGTTTTGTTTTGTTTTATGTAATGCCATTGGGTGTGTCAACCATGTGCCATAGCAAGCCTCACACTCAGTAGTACTTTCTCAACAAAAAATAAACTCAGTGCTATTTTTGTAGACTTTTTATTTTTATTTTGTTTGGCTTTACTTGGACACTTTTCCCCCTCTTATTAGTCTTTTTCTTCTTTGTTTGGATTTTTGTTTTGTGAGGGGTTTTGTGTGTTTCTTGTTTTTCTTTTCTTTTTTCTTTATATTTTTATATTTTATGTTTAGTTTTGTTGCTTTTGTGTTGCAAAGAAAAAGAAAGGAAAAAATATAAAGCTGGACAGGTAGTTAGAGAGACGAGGAGGATCTGAGGGGACGTGGGGAAAGGAAAAACATGATCAATATCTATTGTATATATTTTTTCTCAAGTAAAAAAAGACATACTTAAGAAAAAAACAAATTTAAATAATCTGGAAATTAAAAATTCAACAAGTTATTTCAAAGTTCAGTGTCTGCCTTAATAATAGAATTTATCTTTTGAAGACAGAATATAAGAGGAATTAGATCATTCAATGAAAATTATATTCTTTAGAAGTAGGAGCAGAAAATACATGATCTTTGGGAAACTGTGAAATGAGCACATGTAACAATTGTGGGTTCTGAAGAAGAGTAATAATGCTACACCAAAGGCAAAGACAATGTTTTCAAAAAAAAAAAAAAAAAAAAAAACACAGAAGAAAACTCTTCTAGTCTAGGGAAAGAGAAGTCTTTCCAGGTATACAGAACAGCAAATCGATGAGTAGAATGGAAATTTTCCATGTCATATTACAGGCAGAATACTGAATATACAGCACAAAGTAAGGATATTGAAAGCTACAAGAGAAGGCCAGAATCACACAAAGAGGCAGGCCCATCAGACAATGGCAGAGTTTTTGACGGAAATGTTAAAAGACAAAAGGACACAAAAGTGAAGAAATTAAAAAATAAAGTAAAAAGCTGAGCAACATATGAAGGATTTAAAAAAAAAAAACTTTAAAGTTTTAAGTTCTGAAAGACCAAAGTTGCCAAACCACAGCAGTATACTCAGCAAAAGCGTATACTGGAGGAGAAAGTAAAACTTTCTGTGATTAAAAAAATATATATATAAAAAATTTTATGAGTACATTCTGTGCTGAAGAAAAAGATAAACACACCCAAGAAGCCACAGGGAAAAACCAAGTAGCACTAAGATGATTATTGAGGAAAAGAGAACTAGCTAGCATCAAACAGTACAAATCCCCCATCAAGTCGCTATGAGACTAGCAAATCAGATCAGAAAACAGAATGGATCTTTTTGTTACCTCCAAGGAATGCACCTCACCATCTTTTTCAATGTAGTTCTTGAGTCTTGGCTACAGCAATGAGACAAGAAAAAACAAAGGGAGACAAATAGAAAAAGAAGTGGAAGTATCCTCATTTGTAAATGGCATGATCCTATGCATAAGAGACTCTAATGGTCCACCAGAAAGCATATAGAGCTGATAAACACTTTCAGCAAAGTGGAAGGAAACAAAGTTAACACACAAAAATTAGTAGTCTCTTATGTCAATGATAAACTGTGTAAGAATCAGAGAAACTTTAAAGTTCAAAATGTTTTTAAATATTACCCTGGAGTCAACTTTACCAGGGAGGTTAAAGTCCTCTACAAAGAAAACTTTAAACATAAAAGAAAGAAACCAAAGACGACCCTAGAAGACAGAGAGATCCTGATGCTCATAAATTGAAAGTTAGTATTGAGAAGATACCCATTTTCCAAAAGCACTCTACAGACTCAAAATCCCAACACTATTCACAGAAATAGAAACAAAAATCTTGAAATTTATATGAAATCACAAAGGAATCCAGAAGCGAAAGGAATCCCTAGCAAAAAGAAAACTATGTGAGGTGTTACCAAATCTCAGCTAAAGTTACACTAGACTATGGCTGTGATAAAGTATCATGACCAAAAGCAACTTGGAGAGGAAATATTTCATTTCACTCACAGTTCTGTACAGCAGTTTATCATCAAAGGCAGTGAAGGCAGGAATCTACCCAGGGCAGGGACCTGCAGACATAAGCTGATGAAGAGGCCATGGAAGGGTATTGCTTTCTGACTTGTTCTCATGGCTTACTCAGTCTGCTTTCTTATAGAACCCCAGGACCACCAGTCCAGCGATGGCCACAATCACAATGGCCTTTCCCCATCAATCACTAATTAGTAAAATGCCTTACAGCCTGGTCTTATGAAGACATTTTCTTAATTGAGGTTTCCTCCTCAGATAACTTCTGCTTGAGTCTAGCTGACATAAAACTAGCTGTCAAAGCCATCATTATAAAAATATTAATGTATTAGCACATGGACATGTAGATCAACAGAATAGAAAAGAGAAGGCAGAGATAAACCCATATAATTTCAACTACCTGATTTTTATTTTTCTTTATTTTTTTCAAAATTTTTAAAATTATTTACTGGAGAAAAGGCAGCAATTTCAACAAGTGTTGTTAGAAAAATTGGATAACGGTATATGGTATATAGAAGAATAGAGCTATATTCTTTTCTGTCACCTGGGTAAATATTGACTCTAATGATCTCAAGCATCTCATTGTAAGACCTGAAGAAATGAGAGTGTTTGAGGAAAAACTAGGGAACAACTTTCAATGGGTAGGCATAGGTAAGGACTTTCTGAATAGGAGCCCATTTTGTCAGGAAACAGCCAAGAATTAAATGAAAACAAAAAATTAAAAATGGCACCTTTATGAAGTTAATAAGCTCTCATGAAACAAAGGGGACCATTTTCTGAGTGAAGAGACAGCCTATGGAAAGGGGTAATCATACTAGTTAAATATTCACAGTATGCATTGTTTGCAAGGTGCTATGCTGCCTACTTGGGGACAAATGGCATCAATATGGTAAGAACTCACAACTCAGTCCTTAGCAATCACCTGTCAAGAACTGTGAGGAGCAGCCTCCAGTGCAGACAGCATACCTCAACACTTTTCCGTTATCACTGCTTTTTGTGTTTCTAATTCCTTAGAAACTACACAAAATCTTAAATACACTCATTGTTACCTTCTTTGAGCCATTGCTGTTGTGGCTTTAAGCTCTATTTGATTTTTTATTCTCATTTGAGAATGCCAGGAGGAAGAGTAAGTAAGTGTATAAGTTTTGTTTATCATTGCATCCCTGAAACCCACTAAAATACTAAAATGACATTGGGTAGAAGGCACTCCTGAATGTGGCTTTGAGGGGGTGAAATAATGGTAACAGCAAAGAAGAGCTCCTGATAGTCCTGCTCACGTCTGCTTACGTGTCTCAAGATTATATTACTGCTCAATTATTTTTGTCCACTACTATTGAATTACGCTATACTACCATTCTCTTGTAAAAGTAGTGTTAATACTTAATGTTTAGTACATATCAAGTGTAGAGGAATTTTAGTCCATCAAATTGGCTGCTCTGATCACATGCAAAGACATTCTGTGTCATCTGGCTGGAATGCAGACACATCCTTAGTATATACCTTTAATGATATACCAAGCAATGAAGGTAAATTTACTTTGTAGAAGGAAATGCCCATGTTTGAAAGTGATGTCTCAATGAAGGGCATAAAAAGTGACAAAACAGAGAAAGATTCGAAACAATGAGTCAGATATAGGATATATCCAACTCTCCAGAGAACAGAGGAGGAAAGAGAGGCAATTTAAGGGACAGCCCCACAGAGAGAGAAAAGGAGGAGGCAGCTTTACCAGGAGAGTTTTACAGAGAGAGAGGTTGAAGAACAAACTAGACACAAATGAAGTCAGAATGAGCCAGAGAATGAGGAGTCAGAAGATTAGAATAGATTACTAGAGTTGGTTTGAGGCCAAGCAGAACAATTCAATCAGAAGCTGAGAGAAGCCAAATTGAATTAGTGAGCTTGGAGAGGAGTTTGAACAAGAAGAGCTGAATTGAACCAGCCAGCAAGAGTTCAGAAAGACCTAGAAGGTGAGGTTATTCAGCAGTAAGTTTCAAATGCTGAATGCATGCCTAAATTAGATTGTACGGAGGCTAGAAGTTTCCAGGCCTAGGTCTAGGTTAGCAGATGGAGGCAGTAAGGCTAGGAGACAGATGACAATTATGCCTGGATAATGAAAGATTCTTTTACAATCAAGAACTCAACTCATCTCAGGCTTTACTATTGTTATTTAATTCAATCTTATCAATAGCCTCAGGACAAGAATGACAGTGTACTCCTTTTACAATGGGAGACAAATGAACCACGTAGATGCTATGTAACTTATCCAAAGTCACAAAGACCCAAGAACTGTGGTTCCACAGCACAGTCACTTGCCCACATGTACCCTTTACTTTTCAAAAGCATATGCACTGGAGTTGATTCACTTGGGTTTGACAACTTGCCTCTCTGCTGTCTAGATTTGTAACCCTGAGATGACTGAATGCCCCATCTGTTCTTCACTTTTCATTAGTGTAATGAGCATAACATTAGCACCTACCTCATATAACTGAGTCCTGGCCACATGTGCTGATGGATGTCAACACTGCTTTTCATGTTAGTGGAAAAATGGCAGTGGTGATCATTGTGGTATCAGTATGTGCTTCTTGCTAACTGCAGTACTGTAAACAAAGATGGGTATCCTTGGTGTTACCATTCACACTGACTAGATAGCTCACCTTCACCATTGAAATTTTCACCAGTTTTTCTCCAGGTACCCTCTCTGCCATGGGAGCATTTGGATGATTTTGAAGCTGTTGTTTTATTAAAAGCTTTACATATTTTTTAAGCAAAAATGTCTGACAGTACTAAATAAACCTCCTGAATGCAATCTCTAGTTTAGATTAGCTTGCAGGTAACAAGGCTAACCATTAATAACATTAAAAGTCATGAGGGTTACTAACCTTATCCAGGTTATCTCAAATGATTAGCCTGAGCTTAATTGAACCTATATTCATTATTTTAAAAGTTTAAAAAGGTGAAATTATTTCATTTGAGACAGATAAATTTAACTAATAATTAAATTTGTATTAAAGATCTAAGTTTGAAGTTGACCTAACATCAGGCTAAAATAGTTCATGAAAGTAGTATCCTATTATAACCATAACCATTAAACATCTTATATCATATTAAAGAAACTCCAAAATGTCTCATTTTAAAGTGACAAATTTCAGAATCCCTCATGGAACAGATCAATGTGTACAACAGTTGGTATTTTAGTTAGTAGATGCCCTCTTAAAAGGCTTAGCTCTGGGCCAGACAATGGAGAATCTACTGACATCAAATATCTTATGACTGTGCTAAATATATCCCTTCAATTGAAGGTCTCCAAAAATGAAGGGAAGAAAACTAATTTGAAAGGGTCTGAAAGCCTAATTCTGTTACTGGGAATGAAAATTGATAAGCAATGCTGAGTGACCTGCTGGAACAAATAGATTCTTGATACAGCAGGAATCCAGCTGCCATCACGTTCCAGATGAACACACTTTACTTAAATAAATAAATTCCTTATTTTTCTGTGCATGCTTTGCAGGTGTACCACATTTATGAAGTCAGACAAGAGTCTAGGCTGGAAAGGCACAGAATGCCCCTCAGGGAGATGGCATGGAATCAGTAGAATAGATAGAAAGGTCACTGAGCTCTAGAGAGGGGCACAGTTGTGTTAAGCAGCTTTCTCATAACAGAGCCTGCTATGAGCCTAGTGGTATTTTGAATTTATCAAGCATCTCACAGCTCTGAGCCTCAATAATAATTGCAAATACTAATTACATCTCGTGATATCCCTCAGGATGTTAGGAGATACTGTCCACCTCTCACAGATGATGGGGCCCAGAACTGAAGAAACTAACCCTGAGAAGTAAGGAATGTAGGTCAGCCAGCTGTAAATCTAAAATCACGACTGCAGGGATAGCAAATCCTTAGCACTGAGGGGAGGGGGTAGTGCGATGAAGTGGACCTCATCAGGAGAACAGAAGGACAAGGAACCCTGTGCCTGGAACTGCTGGGGAAAGAGCCATCCACAGTAAAGTGAGTGAAGGCATCTCCTGCACCATGAGGCTTTTTTGGCAAGTGCCAGAAACAGAATCTATTTGCTAAATCTAAGAAAACTGCAATCCTTTAGAAAGCAAAAGTAAAATGAAGGAACCCAATGTCGTCTAGCTGTGTTGTGTGGAAACCAACCGCCGCTGCTTAGTCTCTGCGATGGAGAAGAAATTCAATTCTCAGCCTCTGTGTAAAAAGTCAGATCCCAAATATCTACTTCTTCTTAAGAAACCTCCTTTGGAAACAATAAAAAGGAATGAAACTTCTCACACAGAAGGAGTGGGAGATGTCACTTACAAAGAAGGCAGTTTTCAGGCATATTTGACAAATGACAGCGGTGACATTTTCAGACTCACAAAAGCCAGAGCGGTGTGATTCTGAGGTGAAATCTCTTCAAGTTGCAAATGGGATTATAAATAAAGTGCTGTTAAAAGATCAATCACAAAACCATTTACCTCAAGGACTTGAAACAGAGCAAAGGGACAACATTTACAGTGGCCTGATACATTTCACTACCTGCCATTTTAATCTCTGGAAGAGTCAACTTTAACCACAATATCAAAGACAGGTTTATTATCAAAGTCCACATATTCTACTTTACAAACTCTTCCTTATGACATAACACAAATTCCAGATGCAGAAGTTCCTCTGGTGCAACATATCGTTTAATTTCCTCTGACAGGTTTACTATTCTTTGAAATTGTAAATTCATTCATTAGGTAGATATGGCTTGATAGGCCATGATATATTATTTTTGTCTGTTTGCAAGGACAGAATACTATATCTTTGATGTATAGTATGTACTAAGAAGTGCTCCTTTTTATATTGATGGGGAAAACATTGATGACAGATCCCAAGTTAAGTGTTTTGTTTTATGGTTCTGATTGAACTCTGTGAAATTAGTAGTATAAATTAGAAAACAGAACAAGCTATGGATTTTTGTGGGGAATAGGGAATTAAGAGTTTAGAGTTTTATCTTTTACAATAACATAAATGAAGGATTTTCAGTCTTGTTTTGAATTTTCTTACAGAATATATCTTTCATCTGGATTGCCTGGTCTTCTCTCAAATTGATATTCATCTCTTAGCAAGGACTATGCAAGATCATCTTACTGCACATTACAAACACACAAGACATGCATTAGGAAGGATTGTATGCAGAGAGAAGCTAAGAAGGATGGGATTAGAAACTAAGAGAATGAAAATTCCACACTAACTAAGTTATTGTACTTCTGTAAAAATTTCCACATCAAGTTTGGGTGCTTGACAAACTCACAGAACTCATAAAAGGGAGATACAATTATTGATACACAGCTGTGTATTCCTAGGTCTCGCAATCTTTCCCATAACATAGAGATTATCCAAAACATATTTTGGTCATAATTTCTTAATTATTCACAACCAGCCTTATTCCATATATATGTATTCCATATTTATATATGTATATATATTCAAAATATAAAGAGATTTACAAGTATATAAATATTACCAAAAGATTAAACACATTTCAACTCAAGGTAAAATGAAATGGAAAGTAAGGATAGAAAAATAAGCTGGACGCTAAAGTGGGATTAGGACACATGCAAAATTTTAAATTTATTGGACAATGAGTCTGCAAGTGAGCTCTGGCTTTTCCAGTGCTATGGAAAATGTGCATAATGACTCCCATATCCTGTTTATAAAAGTAACAATTTACCGAAAAAAGGTAGACCTTTTATCTGCAGGGATTGAATTTTCCTCACCTCTAAATTTTCATAAGTGTGTGTGTATTTTGTAATCAACATCCTCTGAGAGGACATCGTGTCAAGTTTAATTAAGATCATCTCTCCTAAAGTTAGATTTGTCAGGTGACATCAAAATACTACTCCATGAAACCAACTCTGTGCATAGTATTTTGGATTTTGAGAAGAGCCATATGCAGAAACATTATTCATTTCATACACTGTATTAGTATGTGTTATAAATCAAGGCTGAGGATTGAAGTAATTGTAAAATTGGCTGGAATGCACGTAATAACACCACCCCACAAGAAGACCTCACTCTCAAGTGGATGTTGCTTCTCTTATGAGAGAGCTTAAAGGTATTCACCCTGGAACACCAGATGATAATCCTTGACAAGTACCTAGATGTCAGCAATGCTCTCTGGCCTATTAATTGTGAACTTCCGTGTTTCAACAAGATCATCAGAGGGCTGACAACTTCGTGTGAAGGATTAAAAAAAGATCTTGTTACATCAAAGTGCATTAACAAGAATTAAGATATTATCAGGATTAACACCTTAGTGTGAGTTATTTCTATCAATTAGTTATTAGACAGCAGGGGCCTGGATGAAAAAGACCCAGGATATACTTTAATTTTAAATGTTCTCAAACCTTTCTCATCATTTTATTCCCACGAAGCCTATAACAAAAGCACACTTCCTCCAGCACAATGTTAGGGAAACAAACGAAAACTAAACACAGTATATCAAGGAAAGCTTCTAATACACTTGGTGTATGATTTGGGAGATGGGGTAGATAGTTTTAGAGGAAGTGAGAATCTGTTCTCAGCACAGGACATTGCCTATATCTTGAAATGAAGAAAGATGTTAAAGAGGTACAGTGCTGGACTTTTAACAAATCGGCAGACAGCTTTGCACTTGTCCTCCATTTCATGGAGTTCTGGATTCTGGAAATTCTTTGTCAAAAGTGCTAAACATTCTCACTTTGGTAGTTTAAAGTAGCTGGAGCTACCAGTGCCAACTAAACCATGCTCCTAGCTCCTGTTTCATCTGCAGAATGCCTGACCCTCTTATTTAGCTATGCACTTGATTGCTAATGATGCCCCCAAGATTTATGCTTACATGGCCTCCCTATGGCCCTTTGGTTGAGTACTTAAAGCATAGCTAGACTTGGCAGATATAGCATATTTCTTTGACATTACTGTATGAGATTGGATTGCCAGAATAGCATTAAAACAGTGGTTTGAAGAGACTCACTGGCCTTGAAAGTAAACAAGTTCAGATCCTCTGATTTGCACTATGTTTGTGTCTGTGTACGTGCATTGCAGGACTGCTCTGATCCTAGCAGTAGTCCAGTGAATGGCAGTGAATGAGGGATGGTTTTCTTTGTGTGGCAATGCAGGTCAAGAGTTGAATTCACCAGAAAATGTTTCTACTTCCTCTACAGGCATCATGCCATGAACAATTCTTTAGAATAACCACAGCCATGCTTATTTCTTTGGTGGGCCTGTTTTTTTTTTTTTTTTTTTTTAACCTTACAGGGTTGGTCCTTTTAATCCACGTTTTCTTCACTCTAGTGACATTGTAATTACCTGGGTGTTGTTATACCTTGCTGGATATGTGATACAAATTACTTGTGTAAAAGGAATACCTTTGTCATGGAAGAGGAACAAAAAGACTGTTAGAGCTAGCAGAGCTGGATATCATCTATGAGATAAGGTCTTCTATCTATGACAGGAAAACTGCACACATGAAATCTCAACAGCATGACTGCCTGAAGAATAACACCACCATCCAATATGCCAGTGAAGATGGGGGTATCTCAGAATACCCCATCTTTAGATGATGATCTATAGACAATGACTGCTGAGAGAGGAGGGTTCAGTCTTCCCAAGGGATGAGATCCTTAAATGATATTACGATACCAAATCATCAGCCCTAAGATCATATACATATGATAATGTACTCACCCAGTTATATTTATACATTCATTTATACATGTATGTATATGTATGAATGCATGTATGTGTGTGTATGCATGTATGTTTAGCCATAATAATTAAAGAAAAATCCATGATTTTAAGGAGTAGGGAGGGAGAACATAGTGGGAAGGGGTTGGAGGAAGAATGGGAAAGGTAATTATATAAATACAGGACACATAGGTGGAAATCTAAAAGTAAATTTTTTAAAAAGAAAAAAAGCAGAGTGATAGTCTGTAGAAATGAACAACAAGACACATATCCTGTCAACAAAACAGTTTCCTAAGCTTCACAACATTGGGAATAATATCAGTATGACTAACATCTCTGCTTGGTGTTATATTTGAAAATAATGATGAAAGTGGGCAAGATAGAGGACAAGGATAGGATACACTGTGTTGTTGTTGGTTGTTGTTTTGTTTTGTTTTTTCCTTCACAGCCCATGGATTCTAACAGCCAACCAGAGAAGAGAGTGAGAAAATTCACTGTGTCACTGGAACAAGAACATGAGACTTGGCATACTAAGAATTTATGAGCAACAGTTTTTCTCTTACCACTTTCACAGGCACACAACTTGGTAACAAGAGAGAACCTTTCGAATTGTGATTTGTTCCATGTGGTGAAGTGACAGCACAGAGAATACACAGTTATATGTGCTACTGCTCCAAATTTGCACTTTCTTTCCCCATCTAGAATACTTAACTGATGGGCAGGACTTAGTAGGGAAACTCAAATCAAGAAATGGCTTTCAGAAATGAGGTAAGGAGACACTCTGCTCCAGTTAAACAAAAGCTAAAGGATTTCATACCTCTAGACTTGCCTGATATGAAGTGTTAAAGGGTTAGTTTCAAGCTGACACATAGGAACAGTAGTTATAATGCAAACATAAGAAAATAAAAAGTCATTGATTAAAGGAAGTATAGTCTAATTATAAAAAAATTCTCAAATACCAAAATAGTGGTTTTTATATTACTTAGTTCTAGTAAAAAAGAAGAAGCATTAAAATAACTATAGCCACAGTAATTTGAGAATGAATATAAACTTTAAAAACGTTGGCATACCTGCCCCTAGAAGCATTGCAGAAATGACTGCTATGTCATATGTACATCAGTAGGTGGCAGAGAGGAGAGAAGCTAGGTCAACATTTGGTGTTCTGACCTATGAACATCTCAATGAATAGTAGCCTAACATTCCTGAAGAAAAAAAAAAAGCAAGCTGCATACCAACACCACTTTGGTGGCATGGGGTAACCTGAGATGACCACAAGACCAGTATCAGAAAAGCACTGGATGGGCTTCCAGGACAGAAAACAAATCAGGAACTAGAAGAACTCTGCCTGGTCCTGGATATGAGGGTTGTGGGTGATCCAGCCCTGAGGGAGTGAGTGTGGGAGAGCCAGCCCTGCCTCCAGTCTGCTATGTGGTGATGTTGGCTAGGGAGAAATGTTCTCCCTTCCCTTTTGCCCTCACCACCATTGGCCAACAGGAGATCTGGCCCAGATGGGGTCACAAGAGCAAGAGAGCTGTCCCTGCCCCTTACATGCTGTAGTACCCGGGAGAGCAGGCCCTATACCTTTCCATAGTAGAACTGGACATGCAGGTGGAGGCTGCAGGTCCAGAACCAGGGCTTTGAGTTGGCTCACCCCAACATCTACCCCATGGATGAACTGCTGGAGTGCAAGAGGAGATCAGTTCCACAACCCAGGACTGCAGGATTTCCATGACACAGTACAGTTATGGCATATTTGAGAGGAGTTTCAGTGAGATTCGAGTACTGACAAAGTAGTAGAAACCAGGGGCCTCGTACCAGACCAAGGTGTCATTATAATGAACATTTGCAAGTAGAATGTGTGGGGGACTATTGTGGGATACTGAGATATACTGCAGCTTCCACAATGAGCTATTTTTTTTATGCTTGACAGATTGCAAGGGTGGGTTTGGGGTGAGATGGGAGATGGGAGGGAATAGGGTGTATGATGTGAACTTCACAAAATACATTTTTTTCAATGTAAAAATAACATTGACATAAAAGTACTGAGAATAGGAATAGAATGACCAAGATGTTTTTCCCTAAGGTAACAGACATTAATTATTTATTTAAAGTAGGCTGCTAAAATGTTCAGATGTTTTGTATAAGCTTCATGATAAGCCTCAGATTCTTCAAAGCAAGACAAATCTATAGTTGATGCACAAAAGAAAAAGATAAAATTATGCAGACATACCAATATAATAATCATAAGAAAACAAAGGAAGGGAACCATAAATAAAGGAACAAAGGAAATATAAAACAAAGCAAAAAAATAACAAAATGTGTGAATAATAAATTCTTACCAACCACTAATTACTTTAAGTGTAAATAGAAGAACTTGTCCAATTAAACAAATGGTAGTCATATACATTAAAAAGAAAAAAATGTAATGATGCAATTGTATGTAGTCTATAAGAGATAAAACTTGGAGGACTCAGTATGAGGATTTTCTATTGTTAAAGACTGTAGTAAATACTTGAGAAGTAAACTTTAAAAAAAGAAAAAATTATTTTGGTCGTCACATTAGAAGTTTCAATTCAAGATAAACTAACTCCGTTGTTTTCATACTTTCAGGATGCAGAGTCTCATACATGTATGTGGGGAAATACACAACTATTCCCCTTTTGATGACCAGAAAGCAGAAAGGTAAGATGCCCTGAGAGACACAGAATCATATTTAACTTTTCTTTTAATACAATTTTATACAATATATTCTGATTATGGTTTCCTCTCCTCCAACTTCTCCTAGATCCAACCCACTGATACACCCTCCCAAATCCACAGCCTTTCTCTCTGATATTGTAATATAAGCTGGCACCTAAAACAACAAAACAATAAAATAAAAACAAACCAGACTAAGACAAAACAAAATGAAGAGAACCAGTAAAGAAGTATAATAAACACTTATAAAGATGCAGAGATGGATGTGTTCACACATAGAAATCTCATAAAAACACAAATCTGGAAGCCATAATATACACACAAAGAATCTACAAGAAAAAAAAAAAAAAAAAAGGCCTGGCAAAGCATCATGAGACATTTAATACAAGCCTCTCTTAAGGCCAGGCAACATTCCCAGCAGTATATAGTCAATGTGTTTAACTTTGACTCCACTGATGGACCAATCCTTGGTGAAGAAAAGCGTTCATCACCTAATCACTTACCAAAGTTCAAAATGTGACTGCTGTTTATACTGAAGACTAAAACTTCAAAATATAAGCCCTTGTGTATAAATAACATATCTAAACCATAATAGACACATATAAGTAGAACATGATTTTAAGTGGTACTTTTGGGTAAGAGAATGAATTAGAAGCCACCTCTATGACCTAATGGAAGAGAAACAATACTCTATCCCTTTAAGAGAAAGACCTGAATAAAAAGAAATAACTCAAACCAAGAAGCTCCCTCCAAGTAACAATCTCTTACAAAAGGAAAGATTAGCTTATCCTGTGGAGTCTCACAGGGTATAAAAGCCAAATTTACATGCAGGTTTGTGCCCAATAGTAGATGGCTACAACAAGTTAGGTTATTTTTTTTTTTTTTTT
>CAJQZJ010033828.1:1434630-1454431 GCA_907164525.1 Lophiomys imhausi | reverse complement strand
GTAATAAATAAGTGTTAAATAATAATTTAAAAGTTCGGTTTCAGTTATGGGTCTGTTTAAATTCTTTATCTGTTCTTAATTTAACTTTTATAAGTGGTACCTATCTAGAAAACCTCCCATTGGGGACTAGTAAAGTGAATGTATTTTTACATTATGATATAGCTACAAGCCTATGAAGACAGTGGGGGAATGTGGTTGTATGAATAAGAATGGCCACTGTAGGTTCACATGTTTGAATGTTTAGTTATCAGGGAGTGGAACTGTTTGAAAGAACTAGGAGGATTAGAATGTGTGACCTTGATGGAGTAGGTGTGATCTGATTGGAGGAAGCATGTTCTGGGTGTGGGCTTCGAGGTTTCAAAAGTTCATGACAGGCCCAGTGTCTCTCTGTGCCTGTGGATCAGGAAATAGCTACCAGCTACTTCTCCAGTACCATGATGCCTGCCACCATGCTCCCTGCCATGATGATAATGGACTAAACCTCTGAAACTCTAAGCCAGCCCTCAGTTAAATGCTTTCTTTTATTGAGCTACTTTGGTCTCTGTGTCTCTCACAGCAACAGAACAGTGTCTAAGACAAATCCTTCCTAAGAGGCAAAAAAATTGTATGCTTCCTTTATTCTCTGAGAAGTGGAGACAGAGCCATTCATACAGTAGGTTCTAAATAAACACACATTAATTATTTGGAAAAAAAGATTTTCAAATTTATTGGGCTATAGGTTTTTAAAGTATGTTCTTATATTCTTTATATTTCCTAGATATCTGTTGCTATTTCCCCTTTCAATTTCTAACTTTGCTAACTTGAATCTCCTCTCTCTGTCATTTTGTTATTTTAGAAGGGATATGTCAATCTTATTGATTTTCTTAAAGAACAACCACTTGTTTCAGTGATTCTTTGTATTGTTTTTTGGTATTGCTTCTATTTTAATGAGTTCAGCACTGAATTTGATTGTTTCTTCCCAGCTATTCCTTTCTGGTGTGGTATCTTCTTTTTGTTCTAGAGCATTTAAGTATGCTATTAAGTTGCTGGTATGTGACCTCTCCAAGTATTTTTATGTAGGCACTTAGTGCTATGAACTAGCCTCTATACCTGCTTATGTTGTGTTCATAAGTTTGGGTATGTTTTGTATTCATTTTCATGAAATTCTAGTAAGCCTTTAATTTCTTTCTTAATTTATGTTTTGACTCATTTTTCATTTAGTAGAGAGTAGTTCAGTTTTCATGAGTTTGAAGGCTGTCTGTTGTTTCTGTTGTTGATGATATCTAGTTTTACTCCATAATGGTCAGATAGAATGCAAGGTGTTATTTTGTTTTTGTTGTATCTGTTGAGATTTCCTTTGTGTCTGAGTATGTAGTTAATTTTGGAAAACGTACCATTAGGTTTTGAGGATAAGGTATATTCTTTTTGTATTTGAGTGAAATATTCTGTAAATATCTGTTGGGTCCATTTGGCTTATAACATCTGTTAGCTCCAGCATTTTCCAGAATTTCTCTCTCTAGTTGTTGTCTGGATGACCTGTCTATTGGTGAGAATGGGTTATTTAAGTTTCGCACTATCAGTGTGTGAGGGTCAATATGTGATTTAGGCTGTAGTAGTTAGTGTTTTTATGAATCTGGTTGCTTTTGTTTTTGATCCAGGTTTATTCTCTTTCCTCTATTCCTATTTTTTTTTAGGTTGATCTTTTTATACTGTCCCATATTTCCTGGATGCATGTGTCAGGAGTTCTTTTTTAATTTAACATTTTCCTTGTCCAATGTATTCATTTCTTCTATTGTATCTTCAATATCTGAGATTCTTTCTTCAATCTCTTGTAATCTATTGGTGAAGCTTGCCTCTGTGGTTCTTGTTCAAGTTCCTCAATTTTTCATTTCTTGAGGTTCGCTCAGTTTGGGATTTCTTTATTGATTCTAGCAAACAAAAACAAAAAGTTCCCAGTTTCCAAAAATATTTTAGAAATTTTACATTTATGTTCTAGTGTTATTTTGTATTCTAGTTCTCCTTTGCTGATATGTCTTTGGTTTTGATATTAGAGTAATTCTGGCTTCATGGAAGGAGTTTGGGGAGTTTATTTTTTTCTACTTGTATTTTTGTTGAATGATTTTAAGAGTACTGATTACAGTTTATTAAGAAAAGAAAGTCTAAAATAAGTACAACTTTACACTTAAAAAATAGAAAAGACAAGAATAAAGCTGAGTTTGGAAGAAGGAAAGATGTAACAATTATTAAGTAGAATAATGATTATGAATAAAGTATAAAATATGACTACATAGTTTCTTCAAGTGGATACCAAATTTGAAAAGCTTTAACTTGAGAAAATCAGAAGGAAAACTTATATTAGTTGTGATTCTCTCTTAGACAGAGAGATGATAGATAGATAGATAGATAGATAGATAGATAGATATGTTATGGGCTTTTATTTATTGTGGAAATTTCCTCAAAAATAGAAATAGGAATAGGAGAGGCTGAAATGTGTAATTGGGTGCCATCTGAAAACTGGCAACTAGTATTCCAAGTCTGAATAATTGAATAACTTCATTCTTACTTTGAGTGCTAAGTAGGAGAGCTGAAAACTCCCATGTCCAAGGACAGAACAGAAGATATCTGAGTAATAGAAGGTGAAAGATTTTCTTTGTTGTCATTTTGCACTACTCGTGCCTTCTAGAGATAAGACAAGGCACATGTATGAATCTTACAGCAAATTTTCATTACACAGCCTATTATTCTAATGTTACTCCCTTGAATATGCACCAAAAAAATATCAAATATCTTGTCTATTTGTGCATCCCTTAACCTAGTGATATTGACACATGAAATTAACATCATAAGAGCTAACTAAATATAAGAAGTAAAAATTGATGCAGTATGTGTGATTTCTGAACATAGGAAACACAGAATCATAAGTGGAACTAAAATTGTTTTCCAAATTTGGATAAACCTAGAAGAAATAGATAGTTACATAAAATCATACAATACTCCAAGACTTAATTATGAAGAAGTAGAAACTATAAACAGGTGAATAACAGTAAACAAGTAGGTTTCATTTGGCATGTAATTTCTAGCAAACATTTTAACACTATTCTCATCCACACTTAAAAAAACTTTATTCATAAAGCCATTATATAGGTACTGTTTTATACTGGGAAACTTTTACACATTATGTATTATATGTAGCATGTACCCTCCCAAACTTCCTGCCTTTACCCTTCTTTCCTCTGCTAATCCCTTTATTCATTTAGATAGTTTCACTTTTAATTTCAGGTCTCATATATATGCACATTTTGCATGTATATTCATACTGTGCATCTATATGCACACTTTTATGTCTCTATATAGGAAATCAAGGAACCACACACCAAAGAAAACATAATACTCATTCTGAGATTGGCTTAATTTACTTAATACAATTATCTCCACTAACATCCATTTTTTTTTTTTTTTTGTAAATGGCTTAATTTACTTTTTCATTCTGGCTGAGAAAAATGTATATATTGATACATACAAAATCTTTCCTTTATTCACTTTTTATACTTACATTGGTTCTATAGCTTATCTCTTTCAAATAATCACTTAAAATATTTCTGTGAAAGTGTGTCTAAGATGTGTTGATTCAGAGCCCTTTAGAGAATACTCAGAAAAGGAAGATTTCAATCATATGTTAGCCAATATAATAGAATACAAGGTCCATAAACGAGCTCACATCTAATTTCTGGCAATATATGCAGGAGAAATGTCAGTTCATTACAAATGGTGCTAGAACTGAATATCTACATATGAAAGACTTGAACTTGACACCTATGTGCTACCATGTACAATATTGACTCGTGAATTTTACTTATTAAAGCACACCTCCAATCCAAATAAACATGACCTTTAGAAACAAGAAGGTATAAGAAATAACATGAAAAATGGAAGACATATTACCTGAATCAAGACAACACAAAGTTTCAAGAATTTTCAAAATGATATGGTACTTGCATTACGATAGGCAGATATCTCTGGGTATAGAATGAAGAATACAGCAGCAGACCCACATGTATAGGGACAGTACATTTTCAACAAAAATACACCAGTAAACTTGATGGGGGAAACATAACACTTTAAATAAGCCGTGCCGGGATAACTCTGCCTTCTTCTTTATGTGAGCATATGAGTGAGTCTCTGTAATCACAAATGAACGCATATTGTTCCATACCCAGTTAACAGCCATATCCAACTTCTGTGCTATTGGACAATGCTCTTCATGTGATGTCTTCTTCATTAAAGGTCAGGAGAATGTGAAAAAAAAAAAGAAATAAAAGAAATAAGATGTAGTTCTTATTTTAATAAAACAAGAAGGACTGGTAGTTAGACATTAAAAAGGTACACCTGTACTGATGAACATAAACAACTGTCTAAGTAGTTCTTCTATAGATTATTTTAATTTGGAGGTTTTGTATTTATGGCTTTGTGTTATATTTCCCTCTGTTTGAAAGGTTTCTTCATGTAGGACCATTTCTAAAGGGTTAGATGCATAGAAGTCTATGTGACAGAGATAAGACTTTACATAGCTCAACAAACAATTATTATTTCCCTAGTATTTGTAGTAAAAATTTGTAATTATCAGCTATAAATCATCAATAAGTCACAATATCTCACAAAGCTCTTGAGATTTATAATACTGTATTTTTATTTAGTTTTAAAATGTTTTTGCTTATTCTTTTAGAATATCATACAGTATATTTTGAGCACATTCTTTCTCCTCTGTCAAATCCTCCTAGGTTCTCCCCAGCTCCCCATCTACCCAACTTCTTACTTTTTCCTCTCTTAAAAAAAAAATACCCAGGGGGATCCAAGATGGCAACGGCTGGTGCAGACGTATTTTGATTTCGGGGTCAACAGTCACAAGGCGTCAAGTGTTGCAGGATGCTGTACAAAGGGCACAGCCCCTTCTAAATCTCACCCAGCTACACAGGGACCATGGAAGATGCCTGGGCAGGACGCCCCTTCCAACTCTCAGACATGCTAGGAAGCCTCTGGACCCAGGAATCAGGATAACCCATCCCCCCAAAAGGAGAAATCCCTGGTAAGTTCCAACCTAATACCCAGCCTGCAGATTCAGAAACGAAGCAGAGATAATCCCCACCCGCTGGGCACTACCAGGTCTCACACAGACGATCCAGATATTATCTGGGAAAGGTTGCGACCCTTGGAAGTGAAGTAGCTCCACTGCAAAGCACCTTCAGATCCCAATCTGTGACGTCACTGGCCAGCTTCCAAGCCTCAGGAGCGTTAAGGCTATTGGAACTGAACTACAGATTTACTCCCTACAGGAACCAATCCCCGGAAAACTGTGAGATATTTGAAACTGTCTTATATCGAACTTTTGGACTAGTAAGGGCCTTTCTGGCGGGGAATCAGAGCTCACTTGTGCACAGCTCAGCCACCTGAATAAATTAGGTCCCCACATGGGAGGCGGGACTGAATGACTCACCTTATAGGGGTGGAGTAAGGCAACTCCTACACCACAGTGCCCGCTTTGGACCCAAGTCCAGAAGACAGCAAAAAAAAGAAAAAAAATTCCACAAGCCAGAAGGAAAAAAAAAAAAAAAAAAAAAAAAAAAAAAATCACAGCGAAATGTCTACAACAAAAGAAAGCAAGGCTATTCTGTCCAGCCCGAACCACCTCACCACAACTGAAACACATGAAAACGATGGCAATTCTACATTATGGAAAGTGATAAAGTCCCTTCAAGAAGAACTTAAAACTATGAAGGAATTCAAAGAAGCCACAATTCTACAAGTCAAAACAACTAATAACATCATTAAAGAGCTCCAAACCAAGGTGACCCAGCTTGAACAGGAAAAGGATAAAGCAATGAAAGATCTCCAGACAAAAACAAGCAAACTGGAGAAGGAAATGTACAAAACGAACACTACCATTCAAGACATGAAAATAGAAATGGAAACAATAAAGAAAACACTGTCAGAGTTAAAAGAGGAAATGGAGAATCAAGAGAAGAGAACAGGAACTAGGGATGTGAGTATGAAAAATAGGATGCAAGAGATGGAAGACAGGATCTCAGGCATGGAAGAAATTGATGGAAGAAATCAGTACAACATCCAAAGAAAATGAGAAGGCTAAAAAATCTCTCACCCACAACATCCAAGAAATCAAGGACACAATGAAAAGATGGAACCTAAGAATTATAGGCATAGAGGAAAGAGAAGACTCCCGACTCCAAGGTCCAGGAAATATCTTCAACAAAATCATAGAAGAAAACTTCCCAAACCTAAAGAAAGAGATGCCAATAAAAATCCAAGAGGCTTACATAACACCAAACAAATTAGATCAGAAAAGAAACTCTTCTCGCCACATAATAATAGAAACTCCAAATGTAGAGAACAAAGAAAGGATATTAAAAGCTGTAAGAGAAAAAGGCCAAGTCACATACAATGGCAGACCCATCAGAATCACACCTGACTTCTGCTCAGAAACTTTAAAAGCTAGAAGGGCCTGGACGGATGTCCTACAAGCCCTGAGAACATAGGTGCCCAGCCAGACTACTACACCCAGCAAAACTCTCTATCAACATAGATGGAGAAAACAAGATATTCCATGACAAAATCAAATTCAAACAATATCTCCTCACAAACCCAGCCCTACAGAAGATCCTAGAAGGAAAATTCCAACACAGAGAAGATGACTACACCCAAGAAAACAGAGAATCTCCAGTGGGAGATGATTGAATTAGTCGCAAGCCTATCTCTTGATAGGAAAAGCCTCTTGCTCCAACTGTAGACAGAATGCTGTCCAAAAAGGACAAAACCTGGAAGCAGGTATGTTGACAGCCTAGCTCTGTCAAGACAGTGTAGGTAAGTCCTTCATAACCCCTGCTCTACAATCAATGTCTGTCAGAGAAGCGGGGCCAAATGACTGAAGATCGATGCTGTAATGTATGGAGAGAAAGTGGGAACTGTCCAGGCAGCCACTGGTATGTCATTTCTTAGTTTGGGAAGCTGCAGACCCTGTACTTCCTATAAAATCAGATATATTTATCCCTCTCAGGTCTCTTAGGTGATTGAAGAACAGATAGATAGAGTCTCACAATTAAATTTTGAGTTGTTTAGGAGTCAAGAGAGTGTTATACATCCAAGGAGATACTTTTAAAATTGTGTTGCAATTAGTATGAATGTTGAGTCAGATATAGAACTTTAAACTCATGGAGATGGTTAGATAGTAGAATGTTAAAGTCAGGTACCAAATACATATGAACTGTTCATTGGGAATATACGTTAAGCCATATAACCCTCATAACTGTGGTCTAATTACCTCTGTTGTACTGTATTGTATTTATTATTATAAGAGAAAGAGCCATTTGTTGGACTGAAAGGGGAAACTGTAGGGGGAAATAAGATATACCTTAAACTTAAAAGAAAAAAAAAAAGGGAAGAGGATGGGGGGTTGAGGGTGGGAGCGTGGGACTGGAAGGGGAATAGGGAGGGGACTGCGATTGAGATGTAACTTGAAGAAATAAAAAACAAAGGAAAAAAATACCCAAGCAACACAGAGTCTGATAATTGCTGGCCAACTAGTCCGATCATGGGGCCTGCCCTGTGATGTGTTTAATATATGTACTATCACTCTGACAGAACTGATTTCCCCTCTCCCAGAAGCCATCAACTGAGAGTAGCTTTTTAGCTAACAGTGGGACATCTGTCCACTTCCTCTACTCTGTTGTGGACTTTTGTCTGGTTTGAACTTTTGTAGATCTTAACTGTGCTCTCACAATCTCTGTGCACATCTTCTGAGTTGTGTCTAGAAAAATACTGTTTCCTTGATGTCATTCTGTTATGACCGTCACCTTCTCTCTCATTTACACTCTTTCTGCAGTCTGTTCCACGTAGATCCCTAAGCATTGAGGGGAAAGGTATGACATGTTCCACTTAGGTCTGAATGCTCCAAAGTGGCATATTCTCTACACATTGATCAGTTCTGGGTCTTTCTGTTAATTATCATCTACTGCCAAAGGAAGCTTTTCTGATGAGAGTTGAGCAATGTAATAATATTTTCAAAGTGACTTTTAAAGTTTGATGGTTTTCCAATTACAGGAAAATTGCAGATAGTATTGAAAAATGCCACGTACACTATATCCACATTCTTTTACTATCAAGGTCTTGTGGTTTTGGTGCATTTGTCATAATTAATGAATCCGTATTGATACATAGTTGCTAAATAAAAATGTACTTTATTCCTATTTTCTAAATTTTCACATAGAATGAATTTTCCATTCCAGGATTATATCCATCCATTATACACAATTTAGTGACATTATGTATCCTTGGAACTCTCTTGAACATAGCAATGGCTCCGTCACCCTTGTTTTAAGTGACCTTGACAATTTTGAAAGATAGTAGTTAGGTATTTTGTAGGAGAGCTTACAGTGATGAGTATTTATGTGTAGGGGTTAGATAAATTAGATTTAGAAAATATATAGCAGTTTCTGATACTGTCTCTTAATTCGGGGCCTGAACAGCATTATCAGCATGAAGTCAGCAAAACCAGGAAAGACTCAATAGACTGAAAAACAAGTTTGAAGTCAGGAAAACAGGAAAGACTCAATAGAATTGAAGAAACAAAGTATCTGACCTGACATTGTTTTCAGCTGCTAAGTGGGCGGAGCCCAAATTAAGCTGAAACAGAGTTCCTCCTATTTGAGGTCAGTGCATGGAGCCCAGGAGAGAAGAGGCACCTGATGCTAGAGAGCTCCAAGAGTCCTGCTGAAAAAAGGGCTGGCCATTGATGGCCAGCTCTCTCCCTGAAGCAGAAAGAAGCCGGTGAGCAAAGAAAGCCTGAGCAAGACACCAAAAGGCCAAGGACTTGACCCTGTGGCTCAGCTTTTGCCTAGAGGGGTTTGATCTGTCCGAACAGTGGCCTAGGGGAAACTGTGCCTGGCTTTAAGGACTGAGGCAGAGCAGCTGAGTTCCTGATTCAAAAGAAGTAAGTTGGCCTGCAGACGGCTGGGGTCTCCCACAGAGAAGAAAGCATGAAGCCTTATTTAAGGTGAGACTGCAGTAACCAACTTACCCTGACAAACCTGCATCTGAGAGATCCAGAAAAAGGACTGCTAAGTGTGTTAAAGAATCTACAACAAAGACTGTGTTCCTGACGACTGAGGACCTGCCCCAGAGACTGTATCATTCTAAAAGGTTAGAAAAATAATTACCAATAGGTTTAGTGGATAGGTTAAAGGGGTTGTAGGAATTTATAGGATTAATAGTTAAGAAATTGTTGGTGTTTGTTATAAGTGAATTTAGTAATAAATAAATAAGAGTTAAATAAATAATAATTTAAAAGTTCGGTTACATTTATGCATTTGTTTGTATGACATTTTTCTCTGGAATGAACTGAGTCTGCTTGGGAAAGGAATCAAGAGAAGAGCTGTTTTGATCATATCACCCCACACATCCTTAGTTTGACCTAATATGTAGATGTTGACCTCATCACCTGGGTGAGATAATATCTGTCAGATTTCTCCACTGTAAATTTGCTCTAAGGTTCCCATTTTTCTGTACTATATGCTGGAGGGAAGTTACTTATGTAGATATATTCAAGAGGCTAGGATTTATGCTGTGATTATTTAAGTGTATAACATTTCATAAGTCATTTGAAATTCTCCTGCATCGAAGGCCCACTTCTTCATTTTATTATTATTGTGAACTCACTATATTTACTGAGTACTCTGAATTATAATCCATTAGTTAAAGTGTTTCTTAAACTGTTCCAATTAGTGTCATTGGGAGTCCCCAATTTTTTTCCTGTGTCATCTATCTATCTATTTTTTTATTATATAATTCCATCACTTTGGATTTCTTTGATGAGTATCTTCTTATTTACTAGTACCATGAGAAGCTAATCAAGTTATTTTGACTAAGTATTACAATATTAAATGAATTTGATATATTTTAAGGACTTACAAAAATATTTGTATGGCTTGCCACCCTGTCAAGGTATAGTTCTAAAGACAACCATGAGAAAGTTTGCAACAAAGCAAAAACTTGAAGAGAAGTCCAAATAAAAACTTCTTTCTTTTCTTTATTTCACAGAAAATTAGTCTTGCTCCAGAGAGCAATTCAGCCATATCAAAAATCTTAAAATTTGCCTCTAGCTGTTTGGGGCTAGCTGATAACTTGCAGGGTGATATAAATATTGCACAGCCCTATATTTCAATGTTATTCATCTGATTATATGAGGGAGCTCACTGAAATGTAGTTTCAGAATTTAAAACAAAGCCATTTTAAAGTCACAATCTGACTATGTCTGGGAAATTATCCCATCATTCCCTGGAAGAAGTAAGAATGTTTGATAACATTACCATATGGATATTTTATTTACCATTCAAAGTGAAGCCTGACATTTATTCTTTAAAGACGCAAGCTTTTTATAAAAATATTTCTATACTCTGTTCACAATTTTTTTTTGTTTTTGCCATTTTATAAATAAATATGAGTTGTTGCTAAAATTAGCTGGAGACAAGAACTAAGCACATGGAAATATCAATATAAATTTATATTTATCTAATTCTAATTAGAATAACTGTTTTAATTATGAGAAGAATTAGAAGAAGAGTTTATTTTCAAAAATATTACATTATATTATGTTAATTATCAAGTTATGAATATACCTATTATTTATATGAATACCTTAATATGAAGAACATATTTTTTTTCATTTTAAAAATGTGAATCCAAAAACATAAGGTTTCCTGGCAGCAATTAAAATGCAAATTGTGCCAATCAGATTGTTAATGGCCAAAGGATCACAGACTGTAATGATTAATCATTGTCAACATGATCAGATTGAGAATCACCGTGGAAACACAACTTTGGGTGTGTCTCTGAGGGTGTTTCTAGAGAGCTTTAGCTGAATGGAGCCTTACTCTGAATGTGGATGGCTTCACCCTATGGGTTGGGGTCCCAGGTAATAAAAAGGAGAGAACAAGCTGAATACCAAAGTTCATCTCTCTTTGATTCCTGGTTGAGGAAATCACATGACCAGCTGCCTCCTGCTCCTGCTGCTCTCATCACCACACCTATGATGGATTCTACCTTCAAAGTGTGAGCCAAAATAATCTTCTTTCCTCTGTTGGCTTTTAGTGGCTGTGGCATAACAAAAATGAGAAAAGCAATTAATGTGCCAATTAATTATTCGTTTGCTAACTACAGTGTTTCTGGCTTTGCTTTCCTGTGGTAAAGCAGTTAGATTCTTTTCACAAAGAATAACAGGTAAGCCTTGAATAAAATAAAGGAACTATGTTATATTTCCATGGTGTGGCTTGAAAATTGTATGTACCCCATCAACCCACAGGACTGGACACTTGACCCCCTGCTGGTGGCATTGGTTGTAATGTTTGTAGAACCTTGAAGAGGTAAAGGTTTGGACAAAAGGGTCTGTTGGAGCCGGGCTTGAACACTTGGCCTTCAGACTGGACTCACTTTTGTTCACTCTTTCTGACTGAGGATACAATGTGAAGAGCCAGACACCTGCTCCTGTCGCCTTGCCTTCCCTATCTGGATGGACTATATCCACTTTACCTGTAAACCAGAATGAGTCTTTCCTTTCTCTAATTGCTTCTTGTCAGACATTATAGCAATGAGAATAGTAAAGAATACTCAAATTTAAAGTATGAATAAACAAAGCAATCTAACAGATACTGTAATTACCTGGACCTTCTTGGAAATACTCTTCCTTTTTTTTCCTTTTACCTTTTTATTCTGTCCTTTCTTTTTTTCAACATTTATTTATTTCTTCCAGTTACATCACAATCACAGCCCCCTCCCTCATCCTGTCCTGGCCAATCCTCCTACCCTCTTCCCCCTCTCCTTCCTATCCTCTTTTTTTTTTAATTAAGGTGTATATTTCCCTCCCCCAACATCTCCCCATTTTAGTACAGTAAAAGTCTCCTTTTCTTATAACAATAAATAAAATGCAAAACATTAAGAACAATTAGGCAACAATTATGAAAATTATAAGGAATAACATACATTTCCAATGTACAGTCTATATGTATTTGGCAACTGATAATAATTATCTTTCCTTTTTTAACAAGAATGCTGTTTTTAAAATGAAAATTTGAGCCTGACTATATAAAATTTCATCATGCATAAATTATCATTTTTCCCATTGCTTATAGGATAACAATTTGGCTTTCAGTAGCTTTAAGACCCATTCCCCAAGGCTGTCTTCCCTCTGCCTCTTTCTCACTTGCTTTCTAGCTGGCTAAGAGAGAACTCTCTTTTTGCATATGCCTGCATTTCTCAAACTTCTGTTGGCATAAGATTCACCTGGGGATCTGGTTAGATACATCCCAGGTGCCCAGAACACAGCATTTTTTTGATTCAATAGTTCTTCAAAAAAAACTAAAACTTGTATTTCAATTGAATTCCCTTTCAAATGTTTTCCCAATGATGCCCACACAGCTTATCTAAGAGTGTGAGGAAAAACTCAGATGTTCAGATTTGTGCCACCTGTATTTGTTTCTGCTCCAGTATTTGCAAATTCTGTCCTCAAATATCTGCTCTTTGCTCTAAAAGACGAGTAAGTAGTAGATATAGTTTGATTACATAGGCAAAGCAATCCCAAATCTCAGTCAATACATGAATTTACACCATATCAAGGAGACATGTTTCCCTTTCATAAAAGTTGTGAGAGCAAAAATATCCCTCTTACTGGTCTTCAGTGATCACATTAATTCATTGATTTACAGTTGCAATGTTATTTTCTCTAATTTACACACAATTTTTTATGTATCATTTTATTCATTTCCACAAAAGTCAACAAAAATTCAGTATTCATGGTTAAAATTGTTTGTATGAATTAAAGAACCAGCATTTTAAACTCACTGTCACATTCTGATGAACTAAAAAATAATAATTAGGTACATATTTTTCTATTATATTTTTAGCTGTACACTTCACAAATTTATCAGTTATCAATTCTGTCTTTAGCTCCCTCTGGTAGGGCTCAATGACTACAATTTATATTTCTGGTTGTCTAATAAGACCATTGTCTAACATTGAGATCAGCAAAGGGTGTTCAAACCCTGGACCTAATGGCAATTATGGAAACTAATGTTAATGAATTCTATCCACATGCCAGGCACAGGGCTAAGTCATTAGCAACTTCAACTCCATACATTTCTACACTGTTCCCTAAACAATGGCCTAGTTCTGTGTACCTCCAAAAGTTTTCCAATAGTACATTTATTAGCTTTCTCAAATTTGCAAAAAGATGTATTACTTCATGTGAACCATGTACAATCCTAGACAATAATCAAGACAGACATTTTAAACTCAATTTTATGAAGGCTGTACTGAGTTTTAGAGAGTCTGATAAAATCTGAAGCTGGGTGTTCTGGACAATAAATGGTTCCACAAAATAAGATGTTCTAACATGATTCATAAGAGTCATAGAGTTTTCAGTGTAAGTAAAGTTATACTTCAAAACACTTGGCTAAATCTTTCATATTCTGGGACTTCCCCTGTGTCTATATAATGGTGATACTGATTTCTAATAATATATTATAAACTTTCCACCTAAAATTTCATTTAAAAAATTAAATTTCCACATTTTACAAGGCCAAAACCTGATCCAGAAGTATAGCTGTAAGTTAAAGTGATTAGAATTTAGCCACGGTGAAGGATCTAGATAGCAAGACCAGAAGAGCTTCACGCTTTTTGTATCAACAGTGAATAATTAACCTAATATTTATTACCTATAATATTAGCCATGGAAGTAAAATCTAATGTCACAAACCTCCAGAGTCAGAAGAGAGGGACCCAGCAAAGCCTAATAATCAAATGCATCCTCGACTTGCAGACTTTCCTGGTCAGCAGGTGAAAGAGCTTCCCAAGAGGACACTCAGGAACATAATTTCTTTCACTGCACAGCCCTATTATCAGTTGGGCTTCAGGGTCTACTGTGAGGAGCTGAAAGCAGGGAGAAAGATAAGAAATGGAATTTTAGCTATCCCACTCATGCAGAGTGGGATGTGCATCCTCTTCTACCCATTTTCTGTTTCTGGGAACTTTTTACTTTGCTTTACTTTTAGAAGTGATAGAGTCTACGGAATCCACCTCTTGCATGAGCAACTGCCACCAGAAAATATGCAGTATGAAGATGTGAAGGGAGATACAAGGTGATTGTGTGACCGATGGTAGCTGTGGGATCTCTGACAGTTCTGAGCAAATCACTTTAAGGGAGATAATATACAGTGTAATAACCATGTGTGCTTCCAGTCATCCTTATTTCTAGCCACACTAAGTCAGCTATATTGCTGTCTCAGAGTATGCTTTAAAATATAAGCTAAAATATCATATCCTTGGTAAAGCACCACAAGAATTTATCACTAAATCATGCATTAAGATTAGGTAGTTACAGAATAATCTTCAAAAGCTTCTTGATTCATGAATCAACCACCAAGCCGTTTTTGGGTATTTTAATATTGGCTCCAATGTGTGGTGTGCTTCCATTTGCCTTTGTGGTTTGGTTTTTCTTTCTTTTGGTCTTTGTTCCACAGGATTAATCTATGATCATTTCAATGCATTTGAAAGAAGATGAACACTTTTTTTTTTTTTTTACTTTTTCCTTATATTGAAAATACTCAGTTTTCTGTTTACTTTAGGATGACCTATTTTACTAACTTAAGAAAAGGAAATAGACAAGAGCTTGAGACAAAGGATGGTTTAACCTTTTCAAGGAGAGCTAATCATCCTATTAGGGTACGAATTATATCTTTGAAGCTAATTTCAAACCACTGATGCAAAGACATTATCATATAAAATAAATCTCATTGAACACTATTATTGATTTCTTTTACTCTATACCAAATTAAAAATACATAAAATTTTATTTAATTTTTTAAAAAATATGTTTGTGTAAGAATGTATGCTGTGAATTTATACAAAATTTGGCTGAAACTTTGAGCAGAGAATGTTATTGCTAATGATTCATTGAAATGTTTCAGGCTTTTTCTTTTCTGATGTAAAACAATTTCCCTGAAAGGTTGAAAATCATTTGAATGAACCTATAAAATAGGAGGTAAAATGGTTTTTAGCACAGCTAAGGAGGTACCGTGCTGGTCTTAATGAGGTGCTCGCTTATGAAAGAATATTATCATACTTACACAAATCATTTGTTTCAGTGCTATTAGAAACAGCTATTAATGCAAAAAGTACACCTATAAGCCCCACTCTACCATTTTGTTTCACAATATATCCAAGGATTTTGACAGGCTAGACTACCCACAGGAAACTTCCTTCTTCTTCACAGGAGACATAGATATTATTTGAATACAAGAGATTGCCAAGACTTGGAAATTTTTAAACAATACCGTGGCTTGTCACTCTGTGTCGCTGCTTTGAACACGAGTGCAGTTTGGTTAAAGGTAGGAATCCTCCTCCATGTTTTCCTAATAGATAACATAGTTTGAACATAAATTATCTAAACCTAGCAAGCAAAGTTGTTATTGTTTTGGATGTGTAAAGTTACTCTCAGAATTAATGGAATACACAAAAGAAGACATGAGTCCTATTTTTGAGGAAATTATACCTGAATTGACAGCAAGGTTGAGAAGGGATCTGCTTATTATGGACAGGGTTCCAAGTTTCCTTTTAAATGTATTTCATTGACAAGGTTAGCTGTATTTTGGAGGAAATCTTGTATGAAGCTGAAGATGTCATATGCCATCCAAGACACCATATTGTTTTCAGGTCTCAAAGTGTGTTGTGACAGAAACTCCAGCCTAGAATAGAGCTATCTGTGATCTCCCATTTACAAAGAGAATCTGATATTTACTTTCTGATGTCTCAGATGGGACAGGTACTTCTGTTCGATTTGTAAGCAGTTGCTAGGAATATAGGGCCAAGTGACAACTAGTGGTGAAAATGTTGAGCAACTTTTAGCTCTGTATCTGTAGGTATATGGGCATATTGTACCATGGGCTGATATTCTTCCATAAAGAAATGAAGATGTGCTTCTTGCTCATGTTCTTTTTCTTCTCCTCCTCCTGACTCTTTTTGACTATGTTTCAGGCATATGTAGTTTTCCTCAATCTGGCAATTGCATGTTTGTGTCTCACTTAAAAATAAAAACAAAACAAAAAATAAAACTCACATTGATGTTTTGTTCAAAGGATATCTGAGATATATGATATTATATGGAGTTGTTCAAAGGATAGCTGAGACATATGATATTATATAGGGGAGGCTGATAACTAAAAATAGAATCTGTATATTTAGTTATCATGGCCCTGCTTACAGCAGTAGCCCAATTCAAAAAAGAAAATAGCAGGACCTCATGGGAGATTCAATAAGCTTTCATTTAATAGAAGAATGACTTGAATGACTCTACGCAGTTCATGTACAGGCTCTTACTATGTTCAAATTAAAAGTCATGTGTTAAGTTTATG
The DNA here is from genome assembly GCA_907164525.1 of Lophiomys imhausi. Taxonomy (NCBI): domain Eukaryota; kingdom Metazoa; phylum Chordata; class Mammalia; order Rodentia; family Muridae; genus Lophiomys; species Lophiomys imhausi. The sequence goes on along the minus strand of CAJQZJ010033828.1, from coordinate 1,437,986 downwards.
TAGATTTTTTTCAGTAGATTCACTTTTAACAAGTTTTTAAAGTAACAGAATTCTTGGTGTCCAACCACACCAAAAATTCTGAATAAAGGATTGAATAAAGGACACCTGCACCCACCTGACATCCTCACCCACCCATCCTACAGGGAACTAAAACTTGACTCATGTTTGGTTTTGAGTTTTAAACAGCTCAGACTCTAAGACCAACAATCAATAAATGGGACTTAATGAAACTTAAAAGTTTCTGTAAGGCAGAAGGCACTATCATTCGAACAAAACGGCAGCCTACAGATTGGGAAAAAATCTTCACCAACCCCACAGCTGACAGAGGGCTAATAACCAAAGTTTTACAAAGAACTTAAGAAATTAAATTCCAAGAAACCAAATAATCCAATCAAAAAATGGGGGACAGAGCTAAACAGAGAATTCACAAGGAGGAATTCCTAATGGCTGAGAGACACTTGAAGAAGTGCTCAGCATCCTTAATCATCAGAGAAATGCAACTCAAGACTCTGAGATTCCATCTCACACCTGTCAGAATGGATAAGATCAAGAGCTCAAATAACAGCACATGCTGGCAAGGGTGTGGAGAAAGGGGAACCCTCCTCCATTGCTGGTGGGAGTGCAGTCTTGTGCAACCACTATGGAGGTCAATATGGCAATATCTTAGAAAACTTGGAATAGCTTTGCCTCAGGACCCAGCCATACCACTTCTGGGTATACATCCAAATGATTCCTCACTGAATCACAAGGAAGTTTCCTCATCTATGTTCATAGCAGCCTTATTTGTAATAGAGAGAAACTGGAAACAACCCAAATATCCCTCAACTGAAGAATGGATTTAAAAACTGTGGTACATATACACAATGGAATACTACTCAACTATCAGAAACAATGAAATCATGCAATTTGCAGCCAAATGGATGGAACTAGAGAAGCTCATCCTGAGTGAGCCAACCCAGACTCAGAAGGATGCACATGGCATCTATTCACTTATAGTCGGATTTTAGCCATATAGTACAGGATAACTATACTACAACCAATGCACCAAAGGGAACGTGAACATAAACTTTTTTGCTGTCAATGAGACACTTTACCCCAGTGGTGCTGCCTTGTAGGCACCCAGTGCATTAGGAGGCTCTTGGACCTCATATGACTGTTGAACTGGGGAAGAGGACTGTTCTGTAGGGACACTCCACTCCAGAGGAGTGGGATGGAAGGGATAGGGGGTAGAGGGTGGGAGGGCAGGACTGGGAGGGGTGGAAAGAGGACACTGTGATGGAGATGCAACCTGAATTAATAAATAAATAAATTTAAAAAAGAAATAAGTTGTTTTAAAAGTGGAATTTAAGATTGTGCTTTAAAATACATGCCCATTTAAAAATATATGCTCATCTTCACACTTACAACTTGATTGTTCCAGTGAATAGTCACTCCATTATGCTTATGAGAAGAGTGATCTGGGTAGAAAGAGGTTGGAAAAGCTCTCCTGGTGATCCCAACAAGAAACCCTAATAGATACAGAAAAGATATGTAGGAGTGCACAGACTTGAGAAAAATGGGACATAGACATAGTATGGGAAGGACCAAGAAGAAGGGACAGATTACAGAATATGCCCTTATACCTTTGTATATTGATACAAAATTAGTATTATATTTGGCTAAAGTGGTATTGACCATTGTATATTGTACAAAATTAAGATTGTATTGGACTACATTGGTATTGATCTTTGTATATTGATACAAAATTAAGATTATAGTTGGCCACAATGGTATTGAACCTTGTATATTGATGTAATATTAAGATTGTATTGGGCTACATAGGCATTGATCTTTGTATATTGATACAAAATTAAGAGTATATTTGGCCACATTGTTATTGATCTTTGTATATTGATACAAAATTAAAGGTAATGCTTCTTAAAGGTATTGTACCTAGTAATGCTTAAAAAATGAAATGTGAAGCTCTGGTCTCTTGATACCAACCATCTTACATCGTTTAGGATAGTTAAGAAATACAAACTCCTAGTCATGCAAGCGTGTCATTTTGTTAGCTACTATGACAGTCTATCACAGATATTCTCTAAGCTACTCAGAAATCAAGTTGTTAAGAGACAAGCAACATTTGCTTATCTAAATACAAGAGATAGATAGGACATCTTCAAAAACCCCAAGAGATCTGCAGAATACGGCATTCAAAGATGTTGTCTTAAATTAAGTTTTTTTGATATCGAGACATGTCAGCTCCTGACAGCACCCCCTATTCTACTCCAAGTAGAAGATGAGCATCGAAGAATATCCAGTGTGAGATGGTTGAATTAGTGGCAAGCCTATCTCTTGGCATGAAAAACCCCTTGCTTCAACTGTAGACAGACTGCTGTCTAAAAAGGACAAAACTTGGTAGCAGGTAAGTTGACAGCCTAGCTCTGCCAAGACAGGGTAGGTAAGTCCTTCATAATTCCTGCTCTACAATCAATGTCTGTCAGAGAAACAGGACCAAAAGGCTGAAGATTGATGCTGTAACGTATGGAGAGAAAACAGGAACTGTCCAGGCAGCCACTGATATGTCATTTCTTAGTTTTGGAAGCTGCAGGCCCTGCACTTCCTACATAATCAGATATATTCATCTCTCTCAGGTCTCTGAGGTGGTTGAAGAATAGATAGCTAGAGTCTCATAGTTAAATTTTGAGTTGTTTAGGAATCAAGAGGGTGTTCTGGATCTAAGAAGATGTTTTTAAAATTGTGATGCAAGTTAGTATGAAAGCTGAGTCAGATATAGAACTTTAAACTCATGGAGATGGTTAGATAGTGGAATGTTAAAGTCAGGTGCCAAATACATATGGACTGGACATTGGGAATGTATGCTAAGCCATTTAACTCTCATAATTGTGGCGTATTTATTTCTGTTGTTTTGTATTGTATTTATTGTTGTAAGAGAAAGAACCTTTTGTTGGACTGAAAGGGAGAGCTGTTGAGGGGAAGAGGGTGGAAGGGTGGGACAGGAGGGGGGAGTAGGGAAGGGATTGTGCCTGAGATTTAACTTGAAGAAATAAAAAAATAAAGTATATAAAAAAAAGAAACCCTAATAGAGCCACTGAACTAAAGCATACATACAGTATTAGAGGTAAGAAGCAGCTCTTTCTCTATTCTCTCTCTGACAAATACTTAACTACACAAACAAAAACACCAAGATATTAATGAAATTTTTTAACACATTGGTTTGCTTTGACTATTTCTAACCCTATGAAACAGGAGATATGATGGCTTAATCAGCTTTAATGAAAATAGCCAGTAGCTCCTTGAAATTATTGATGGAGGTTATAAGAGAAGAATACAATAGAAGGATGTTGCAACTTCAG
>CAJQZJ010033828.1:1419647-1434620 GCA_907164525.1 Lophiomys imhausi | reverse complement strand
CACTTTCTATAAATCAGTAAAGCATCATAGGAGTAGGTCATGATATTTTGTAATTTGAGCTAAGTCTATTAGAAGCATTAAATTCATAGTTAGACCATAGGCCAAAGCTTCCCTGTGTTACAATGACTCTGTTGGGATAAAACACATGCCTAAGACAAGTTGAAAACCAAAATGTCCCTCCTTTATTAATAAAACCATCTAGGACTAGGATCTAGCCCAAAAAACATGTCAGTAGGTGACAAAAGGAAGCAAGACCAAAATGTATTTGTCTCCAGTCTAAATAATGAGAAACATGGTATCTTATCACTAGCAAAGTCAGTATGAGGAAAACAAAGAACACAACTAGGAGAAGATTACTCAGCAAGTGCTGAGCTCTTAAACTTTAGCTCTCAGTAAGTCTGCAGCCTCTAAAAATCGACCTAACCCATGTACTGCATAGTGACTTCGTAATCTGCCAACCCTCAAGATAGCTCAGCAGGCATTGTCTTTGTTCTTTAGAATGAATAAAAGTCCACAGAGCCATTCTTGTAAGATTTCACAACATTTAATGTGAAAGGAATTCTTTTGAAAGACTGACTGACAGTACCATGCTAGAAATTTCAAGTGTAGAATCTATATTGTCACTTTAATTCTAGCAGTGAAAATCATAAGCAAAAACTTAAGGTATCAAAATAACTATTTGGAGTATACGATCCTATGATAATGCATTGTAAATATTTCTATGACACTTAGCTCTTCCAGATTTCAATCATGAACATTCAGGTCATACAAACATTGTTTTAAAACATAATTCCAAACATTCAATTTGACCAACAAAGGTTAGAGAGCCAGATGATGGTGTGAAAGCTTGCTAGGTTAGAGAGGCAACGAAATCACCCAGCTGGCCTTCCTCCTCAACTGGCATCCCAGAAGGAAAAGCCTGTTCTCCTTCCCTACAAGGTTTCAAAACCCTTCAAACTGAATGTCCCTCCTTTCTACATCCTGTGCTTTTTACTTCCTACTTTCTCTATCCATCCTCCTGACTTCCTCTCACTCTCTCTTTTTCTATGTTCACTCCCTGTCAAAAGGGGGTTTGGTCCACTTCTTGACCTAAGGTTGACTTTATTTAATCCTGTTTACAATAAACAGAAAGATCTTGGATTGAAGGTGTGTGATATGGCTGAGCCACACCACAACTAGAAACAGGTTTTTCCAGTACACAATCTCACAGTGTGATCAAATATCCTCCAACAAAACATGTGCTAAATCACATGTAGGGGGTAGAAGAAGTGACCAGGAAAGCCCCATCAGTTCTCTTCTTTTCTGTTCCTCAGCCATACCAACATCACAGAGAAACTGTTTTGCTAGAAGATAACTATTTATCTCTCTGTCTTATACTTTGCAATGCATGGCATTCCCTGGTACAATGTCTAGATACTGTAAGACTTATAGAAATACAGAAAACAGTGAGTGACAGGGCAGTCCTAGCAACTCTGCACTCCATCCTGTCCCCACTGCTGGTCACTGGGGTCACAAGTCTGTTTAGTAGAAGTGATCATTGAGACTGGGCTCCACAACTCTGAATTTTCATTGGCTTCAATTTTATATAGTGGGTTCTGTCTGCTGCAAAGGGAAATTTAATTGATGAGAAACAAAGACTACATTTATCTACAGGCACAAGGAAAAGCATTTATATGTTGTTTTGATGGATTATTCTGGTTTGGTGTACTGGCTGGTTGTGAGTCATTAGAGAGGAAAGAACCCCAGTTGAGAAAACACGGTCATGAGATACAGCTGTAAGTCATTTCTCAATTAGTGATCAATGTGGGAGGGCCCAGCCCATTGTGGGTAGTTCTTGGGCTGGTAGTCCTAGGTTCTATAAGAGAGCAGGCTGAACAAACCAAAGTGTGAAGCAAGCCAGCAATCAGGACCACCCCATGGCCTCTCTATCAACTCCTGCCTCCAGGTTCCAGCCCTGCTTGAATTCTTCTCCTGACTTCCTTTGGTGATAAACAGCAACGTGGAAATGTAAGCTGAATAAATCCTTTCCTCCCCAACTAGCTTTTCCGTCATGGTGTTTCATTGCAGCAATAGAAACCCTGACTAAGACATTTGGTAAATAGCAAGCTTTAGAATCCACTCTTAGAAGCTGTTTTATGATATCTATCAAAGAATAAAAGAAGGATATTGAACACAGAAGACGTGGAGTTAGCCACTTGTATATAACCTATTAATGTTTTGTTTCTTCTATTTTATATGGATATGAATATGTATGATCCATAATATATGGGGCTCAGTAATGTAGATTTAATTTATTATGTCATTGTAAAGATACACTATAATAGTTCTACTCTTGTATTGGTAGACATTTAAATTATATACAGTTGTTATAATGTACAACATAGTCATAGGTGATGATGATTCTAAAGCCCTGTGCACTCTAAAATACAGGTATTCTAGGAAGTATAAATCATATTGCATTGCGGGACCACCCGACCAGTTGATGATAGACTCTGTCCTTAAATAGAGTCACATTGTGAAATATTGACATGAATATTTGAGTATATGCGCTCTGAGGAGAGGTATTCAACTTAGTTTACAAGAAGACAGTGCGTTTTGTTTCACTCTGTTTCTCAGAGTAAGAACAAAATGAATAAAAAAAGTTGGTACAAATTGATAAATTTTTTCCAAATCCAGTCTTACCTATTCTCTACAACGATCCCCCACCAAACCTGATTTTGAGTTTGCAACAGTTTAAGTCACTCTGGAAAGTTTTAGTTAGGGTTAAATTTTGTTTGGAAAAACTAATTCTTCCCTTGTGCTAGAGTGTTCTGGATTTTATCCTCTGGACAACTTATTATCAAGGCTTTTATTTGGCTTTTGACATTTATCTAGCATGATACACCTTTAACTGTCAGCTTACTGTGCATCAAACCAAAGGTTATATTTGCCCTTATAAATTCCCTGCTCAAACCTTACCTTCTTTCGCTCTAGCAGCAAACTAGACAGGGGAAATAGAGAAAAAAGATCATGTTCACATCTGCCCAGATGCAACATGGGTTTCAAAGATAGTTTATCCTCAGCAGAGCATTGTCAAGCTCCACTTGGCCTTCACTGTATGAGACAATGTGTGATATCCTTCCTGTATGCACCCATTCTGGTCTATTGCTACATGCTCTTGTAATTTATTACTCTGAAATATTAAACAAATTAAAATGGCAGGATTTCCTGTGCAACCTGGGAAATCCTAAGAGCTTTGTTTTGACTCAATTCTTAACTCATACATGAACATCACTTTTAAAAAGGGAGACTTACAAAACATGGCTTTGTATTGTTTGACAGATCTTCCATGAAGTATAATTTGATATGTTAATTTATTCTTTACACATATGTGTATATATTCTAGGTAGGACAGGGATCAGAAGAACAAATTTCTATTCTCCATGATGATGCACCTGAGAAATTCAGCCCAATGGGAAATTCTGGAGGAAGATTTTCTTCCAGAAAAAGTCCTTCTCTCTGTAGAAATGACTACATCATTGCATCATTATTGCTCAGTTATTGCCTACAGATCCTTTGAGGAAGACTGAGGCTTGAAGTACCATCACCTTGCTCAGTTAATGAGTGAAGGCATCTCAAAATGTAATGTGGGCTTGGAAGAGGTGTGGCAGAGCTTGTCAGTTAACGATAATCATTAGAGCTGGGCAACCAATCCTTTCTTGAATGTGAATCTGAGTTTTCCAATTAAGGAATTCCACATAAACTCCTGTTTTTAAAAACATCTAAACACTTTTTTATTTGTGTGGGAATGTTTATTTATGCAAATAGTGATTATATAATATTTACTATCCAAAGAAGAACTGAGATTAAAAAGTGGAAGTTACAATGTCTGCCTACCTTGATTACTCAAAAACTTCTATCTAAAGATCCAGTAGACTCATCCAAAACCAGCCAAAAGTTTGACTTGTCCATAAAATGTAAATATTAAAACATTGGCCTTTAATATTGGAAAAGTGAGACATTGACATACTAGGGAGGTGACATTAAGGGACATGTCTGAAATGGCATTGGTGTTCTGTACTCCTTCTCAGTACTTCTTTGGTAGTGGTGTCATTGTGAGTTCCACACCAAGAATTCAGTTTGGTCCCTATCTATCCTAGATTCTGTAAAGCAAATCTCAAAGAGCCTGTTCAGTGCCTGTGAATGTGTCTCTGCACCTTTGTTTTCATGTTGACATGTTTAAGCTTATTCTAGATTATATATGTACTTTTTAAATATTGACACATTTTCATTCCTTAAATTTGTATGTGGATTGGTCATCAAGTGGTGCTATGCATTTCAACACCTACATCTGGTTAAGAAAGCAGAGACATACTCATTTAACTTAAGTGTCGTTGCAGCATGAGGGCAAAATTATTTCACAGACATGCCAAGGCACGTTTTGTGAAGCAGTAATGGCTTAGAAACTCTGAAACCAGACTTGGGCTTTAGTTGTTTGTATTACCTGTTATGATGTTCTGAGAGTTAATTGATATGAACCTCTTTCAAAACATTTTACTTAAAAACCATCAATTTTAATGTTTGCAAATTTGCCATTTCATTTTCATTTAACTTATCACATTGGTTCTATTTGTTGTTGAATGAACTTATAGTTCTAGGAACTCATATTTTTAAAGACTCCGTGCAGAATAGTTTAACAGTTTCATAGAAATGAATTCATTATCAGATCCTTTTCTGTCAGGGGCACCTTTTACATAATGCTCTGTGTGTGTGTGTGTGCGTGTGTGTGTGTGTGTGTGTGTGTGTGTGTATGCATCTATCTGTGGGTTTATATGTGGGTGAATTCACAAAGCAGAATATAAACAAAGACTTATCAAATTAAAGAGTATCAACTTTTAAAATGAGAATGAAATTTACCAACATTTTACTGAACAAAAATTAATCTGAAGAGGTAGAGGGAAGAAGATAAATAACCGATGAATATCCATGAATTTGTTGTGTTTTACCTACGCCACTGCATGCTTCAGCTGCTTACAGCACATTATGATGAAGCCAATCCCTGACAGCGCATTATTTTGTCATAAATATTTTAACATGTATATCTAATAGATAATAACTACTATACATACAAATATTATCTCAGTTACGTCATTCTGTCTGAAAAGATGACAACATACTTTTCTATATTGACTCAACTATACACTATAAAATTTCTTCAAATAGCTCATTGAGGTTTTGCAGGCTTAGTATTTTTCCAATCAGCATCTAAACTATATTTGTCAATCGTACTTGTTGGATTATATTTCCTCACGTTTTTTTTTTCTCCATTGTGTTGTTTGTTACTATGGTTTAGGGGATGTCGTGGATTTTTAGTTTTGATATTTTTATTTAGTTTATTGTTTATTAAATTTTTGCTGTTGCAACTATTTTTCTTTTTATGTATTGCTGGAGAAATTAAATCATTTAACATGTATATGGAGAATTGTGGGTTTTTCACAATGTGGTGTTTGATGGTATTAATCTTTTCATATCACTTAACCAATGCATTGCTTTATTCTCTATTCCTTTAAATTGTCAGTTACTAGAGGCTATTTCTGAATTGCAGTGTGTGTGTGTGTGTGTGTGTGTGTGTGTGTGTGTGTGTGTGTTGGATTATTTTGTGGGAAATAGAATTTTTAAGTTTACTGGTGTTTGCTTTCTAGTTAGAGTTACAGAGTGTAGTGATTTTTCCTTGACGATTCTAGGAGCTAAAGATAATCATTGGCTTTTTCTAGTTTTAAAAGTGGCCTTTGTAAGATGATGTTATATTTCCATTATTTTTCTCTAGCTTATTAGTTAGACTACTTCTAGAATGCTTAACAACAATTTGGTTATTCTAGTGTATAGTTGTTAGAGAAAGGAGAGTAAATACTGGGTTATTCATTTTATTCACAAATTATCAAAATAGTGGAGATATTCTTTAATCAAATATATTTTTGTAAGTTATTACTATACTAACTTCTGGAAGCTGGCTATGTCAGTATGAGCATGTGCCTGTTCTACGTCATACCACATAGGCACTAACGTTGAAGACTAATCACTATCATTACCACTATCACTATCACTAAATAATATAATCATTAGGAAGTTTATTTTGTCCAGTTTTCTGCTGTCCTCAGGAGGTGTCAGAGTGGAATATGCAACCAGATTACTGTGTTTAAAGCCCTAAATTAGTTTACTTCCACATGATCTGTTATCAACCAAAGATACAAAAAAATGCACCTAGTTTTGTTTGTATTTTACTTTATATTTTAAACGTATTCTACTTCACCTTGGTAAGAATGGTTACCATCAAAAATACAGGGACAACAAATGCTGAGAAAGGAGAAACTTTTCAATAGTGGAAGGAGTGCAAACCAGTGCAACCATTTTGCAAGTCAGTGTGAACAATTCTCAAGAAAAACTAGAACTAAAACTCTCTTGAAATCTAGCTATACCATTTTAAGACATAATAGAGTGACAACCTGCATGTTCATTACTGCTCTATTCATAACAGCTAGGAAATCAACTGAGATGCCCATCAACAAATGAATGGATAAGAAAAAATATGGTAATTATACACAATGAAATATTGTTCATCAATAAAGAAAAATGAAATTGTGAAAATTTCAAGTAGAGGATAGACTGGAAAAATTACGTCGAATGAGGTAACTTGGGCACCAAAAGACAGATGTTGTGTTATCTCTCCATATATGAATACAGGTTTCAGCTCTTTAGTTCTGCTTGTTCAACATGGAATACCCATGGAAGCTGGGAAACTAGGAACATGGGATGGGTTGCATTAAGGGAACAGAGGTAGAAGCACATAGGTAACATGAAATTAAGAGTGGAAACACAAGGGAAGAAAAGTTACATAGTGAAGGATATGGATATAGGGGAGCCCAGGGTGCAGGAAAGAGTTTTCAAGATGAAAGGTGCATGCAAAATCTATATGGAAACCAACCATCTCACAACCCCAGTAAAAATACAAAAGAAAGATTAACCAAGGTTGCATAGCTAGAACATGCTGTTTCTAGAAGCAATGGGTTACTAAATAAGACTCACAGTCCTAGGTGTGCTACACATATATGAGAAAATTTTCACTGTTGCTCATGTTCATAAATGTTCAATATTTCCATTGTCTCAAAGCAAAACTAAATTCTTGCCTTCTTTCCTACCATACCCTTACTCACATCCATGTGACAAAGAAAAGACAAAATAAAAAAATAGAGTTTATACATTATGTAATATCCAGGTTCATGTAAGTATTATTTCTCTGACAGTTAATATTAAAATGCAGGTAGCACTCAAAAAAAAAACCACAACAGTATTCATTTTATAAATCCTTGGAGCCTTTTCTCAGACTTCATCCAAGTAAGTAAGTAGAAAAACTATTTTAGTATCTTGTTCTCTTAGATCCCTAAATACCTAAAAACCCCAAGGTTTGTCTTGGCAGCCAAAGGGATTGTCATTTGAAGGTTGAGGATATCTGAATCTGTGGTATATAATTGCTTGACAGTGTGGTAATTTTCAGATGCAACATGGTCAGTTGGTGTGTATGATTTTGGAAGAGTAGATTAAAAATTGTTCAAACAAAGTTATAGGATCTGAATTTCTTTATGTCTATCTAGGCATACTGGCTTTTTTTTTTTTTTTTTTTTGTCCAATTAAGCTACCTTAGGAAAGGGAAGACATTTGAGGTTTTGAATCATGGTTTCTATTCTTTACCTGTCTGCACAAAATTCAAGATGTGATTTTGCTATCCTATCATCTGTCATGTTATTTGATTGCATAGTATCAGTGAAGTTTGGTTGTTACCTGTTTGAGATTGCTTCATAGCATAAAATTATCTAACACTAAATACCATAAGCCAAACAGTCTCATCAGCAGCACTGTTAGCTGCAGCCAACAGAAAAACCTATGACAGTGACAGCAAACATATAGGGGATTATTGTCTCATGGAGAGAAAGAGAATGTAGCCTGGTTAGGTAGTTTAGCATGCCAGTTTTGACTCAGGATGCTTTCGGATTTAGCACCAGAATTCTTGTTCACATTTTTTTGTCCTCATGGTGTCATAGTTGCTGTTTAATATCAGGTTATTTCTGTTAAATAGTGAAAAAAGAAAAAACAAAATGTATGTGGAGGAATTGATAAAGATAATTGCCAGTGGAATCTCTCTAAAAGATATCCTGAGAGAACAATCCTGTCAATTTCTCTTCATATTGGTCCAATCAGGTCATTTGGCTTCAATGGAGTCTGAGTAGGCACCTGGCCACCCTAAACATCAAAATGATGCTGTTTTTACAAAAATGAAGAATATATAATCAGTAGTCAACTTAGTAGCTTTATTGAATACATGGCACAGGATGGCTCCAGAAAATATTTTATCTTAACCATGCCTAGAAAGAAAGCACAAACTCATCACTGTGGTAGGTTTAGTGTTAGCATTTAATAGCATAGGGAACTTGGAATAAGGCTGGACTTTAGGAACTTGACAGGAACCTGGACCTCTTTGATCTTACCTCAGGGCAGGACATGCCCCTTGAGGTGCCCACCCTTCGTAGGTCTGCTGTCATTTCACAGCTCTCTGGGAAAAGCATCTGAATGACATGCCCTGAGGTACCTGCCCACATCTGCAGACCGCCTGTGAATTCACCCCCCTCTGCAAAAAGCTTTTTTGAAAAAGACTGAGCCCAGGCACATAACTGGAAAAGTGCACGAAAGCTTCTGCCGACAGGTGAAGATTTATAAGGCAGGATTCATATGGACGGTGTACTCTCTCTCCTGTTCCTGACTCAACAACATTTTCCTCGACCAGTGGAAAAACACACATCATAATCTCATTGGAAAGTTTCACCCTCTGACATTGACCCTTTTCGGGTCTGGAGAGGAGTCAGATTCTCCCTGAGGTTCAGGAGTGCTTAGACATGGAGCTCCAGGACTTTGGGCCTTTGCAGGCCATAAACATCTGAATAGGTGAGCCACCTGGGAAACTTTCATATGTTAATTGGTCTTAAGACCACCAAGGCAACAAAATAAATTTAGAGACTTTAAAACTGGAAAATTGTATGAAGACCAGCCATCCATCAGGACCCACGCTACCAAGTTCTGCTGCTTGCAGGGCCTGGAACATGGCCCCCTTGTCCAATTGCTTCTTCAGTAGCTTTTTGTTTTCCTTGGTTCTCTTGAACTGCCTAAACTTGGCTGACCTAAAACTTGATCTATAGACCAGGCTAACCTTGAATCCAAAGATCAGAACTGTATGCCTCTGTGTCATAAGTGCTGGGATTAAAGGCATGTACCATCACACTGGACCTAAACTGTTCTTTAATTCCTTTGCACAAAATGAAAGCTTAGCTGGGTGGGATCTTGCCCTGAAGTCACAACTCCCCTCAAACCATTTAATATCTTTAATCTGTTTGTCTACTTGAACACAGGATTTAGCTCCGTTCCACTTCCCTGTTCCCCTTTACTCCTTAAAGCATACATTGTGTCGTTTTCCTCCCTCAGGTTTCTCCTTTTCATCCAAACACTCTTCATAAGAGTGAACAGTAGTCTGTTACACAGAGAAACCCTGTCTTGCAAAACCAAAAAAAAGAGTGAACAATAGTAACCACATGACAGAGTCTATACTAGGCTGGTTTTTTTTTTATCTTTTTGAAAGATTTTCTTTTGCTAAGGCAATTAATCTAAATCTCTTCACTTTAGCCTCAGGCAGACTCATCTTTGGACAAGGGCAAAAATGCAGCCACATTCTTCACCAAAATGGCACAAGAATGATCTCTTGATAACATACTAAAATTCTTCTCTGAACTTCTTGACCCAGGCCTCCACACTTCAAATCACCCTCAGCCACACTGTCTTTCCTGTTCCTACTAGGATTGCCCATCAAGACCCACTTAAACTTTTCAAATCCAAAGTCCCAAAGTCTGTATTCCTCCAAACAAAAGCATGGTTAGGCTTATCACCACAATACCCCAGTCCATTGTACCAATTTCTGTCTTAGTTAAAGTTTATTGCTGGGAAGAGACACCATGATCAAGGCAACATTTATAAAGGGAAACATTTAATTGAATTAGCTTATAGTTTCAGATGTTTAGTCCATTATCATCATGTCACCAAACGTGGCAGTATTCAGGCAGTCATGGTGCTGGGGAAGAAACCTAGAGTTCTACATTTTGATCTGAAATCAGCAGGAGGAGACTGTGCCACACTGGGCATAGCTTGAGCATAGGAAACCTCAAAGCCTGCCCCCACAGTGACACACTTCCTCCAGCAAGACTATACTTCCTAATAGTGCCACTCCCTGTAGGCCAAGCATTCTAACACATGAGTCTATGGAGGCCATACCTATTCAAAATACTATACCAACTTGTCTAATAAATTAATTGGTCCTTCTCATCTTTCTAAATTATCAAGAAGCCCATCTATCTCAATCATTAGTAACTGGAAGCTTCACCCTCAAATCATCTATCTATCCATCTATGTATCCTATGCTGCGGAGTTAGTAACAAGCAGATTCCTGGGGCTTGCTAGTCTATCTTAGCATGTTATAGATCACAGTCAGAGATACTGTTTCAAATAAGAAGTTGAATGAGTCATGAAAAGCAAAAAACTTCTAACACTGACATATGGCCACATACATGTGAGCCCGTATAAACATGTAGAGACAGACAGACAGATAGGTGGATGGGTGGATGCATGCATGGATGGATGCATGGATACATGGACATATAGAAGCCTGAAAGATGTTTGGCAGATTATCTATGATCTTTTCTTTAGTCTTTGAACATATGAATATTTAATGTAAAATTAAAACTCCAATGATACTTATGTTCTCATATCACAGGTAATGTGATATCTGGATATGGTCTTAAAAATTCTCAGTTGCTTTCAGACCATAATTCTTTTAAGCTATGAAACAACTGTTTCTTGTAATAAGGTGGCTTTTAATATTTTTGTTTTATTATTCTGTCTAATTATTTTACTATACTTAATACCTCTACCTCCATTGCAACCCTAGTTCTTTCCAAACCCCAACAATCTTTTCCAAACCCCAACAATGTGAGAGAGGAAGAAGGTTAAAGAGAAAAAGGACAGCGTTCTCCTTGAACTATTTTCTGCTGATTAGGGTCCTTAGGTACTTTGAGGGCAATATCAATCTCAGTAGTCATAATAGCCAGAAGTCCAGCAAACCAGGAAACAGTAGCAGGGAGAGCCAGCAGCAGTTTGGGGGAGCACCAGCAGCCGGGAGAGCAGCAACCTATTTCTTCTTTGTAGCACCCTCTTTCTTCAAGTTTCTGTTTTTTTATCCCTCAGTCCTCAGAATTCACTTGCTACAGGTGGCTAAGCCATGCCTCTCATAGCTCACAAGGCACATATTGATTACACCTGAGGACTAACTGAAGCAGCCCCACACCTGGGATTAAACAAAAACATTCTCATAACTGTTTATGTTTTAATAAACAAAATTCTTACCACACTACCTTTTGTATTTATAGTATTATCTAGCTATACCATTGGCTATCTGATAGGTCTATGGTCCTTTAAAATCTCCACTCCTAAATCCATGTTAATTGAGAAACAGATGGGGGTATAGCTCAGGGGTAGAGCATTTGACTGCAGATCAAGTAATTGAGAAACTTTCTCCAGGTGAAGCCTTTTGTACGTTTCCTCTCCATGCTAGTATCTATATAGGCAACTCTGATATATATCAGTTTTTTTACATGTGTTTTGAGCACTGAACTCAGATGGGCATGCTTATGAAGAAAGGATTTGTTGACTGAGGTATCTGTCAATCACCCTTAAATTACTTCTAAATGTTGTAAACTTAGCATATTTAAATATTCTCAAATTTCAAAAAAGCTATATACATATAGTGCAAGGATTACAAAATGTTAAAATTATATTTGCATTGTTCCCATATTGTTATGTTCCCCCAAATAATTATTCATTAAGTAGAACAAAATAAAGTAAAAAGGAACATAAATAGACATGTTAACACAAGCAGATAATAGCAAGTTTTCAAGAGTGTGAAATAAAAAGAAATCTCAAATTCCAACAGACAAAACAAACATACTTATTTGAATATCTCCTTCAAAATCTAAACCTCAGTTGCATTACATATATACATATAAACCATAGATGACATTGAATATCAATATTTCATAATGTCTCATAACGTCAGAGTAGTTTTATATAAGGCAGCCATAATGGCACAGTTATAATCTTAGTAATTTTGCAGAAACACAGTGAAAATTCAATTCAGAGATCTTGCATAACCGATGGTATTTTAATGTCCAAAGAACCATGACATACAGTTCTGTAGTTCCAGGACTAAACACTATAATCTTCTGAGATTTCCTGGGTCTTATCAGGTTGGTACCCATGCACTATAGTTACAAAAGAGGAACCGTTAGATGAAGTCATATAGGATATTATTCAATGGATAGTGAGCATATCTAATCTGTGCTCTGGAGGGGGGAATAATCTTTATTAAACTGGAAAAATTGGATTAACTTCCCCTGTTAGTGATATGATATGAGGCTATTAGTTAACTATCATTAAGGCAGTCACTATCTCTGTTGAAAAAACATATAGAAGCCTGAAAGATGTTTGGCAGATTATCTTCCAGGACTGGCTATGATCTTTACTTTAGTCTTTGAACATACGACTATTTGGTATAAAATTAAAACCCCATAGTAATATTAAGAGAAAGATTTTACCAATATGACTTTCCAAGATAAATGAACATATGGATAAGGCAACCATATTCCAGACATAGCACATGGCCCTCACTGCCGAGACTATGATATTTGCCTGATCGTGAGTGAGAAGGAGCAACTGAACTACAGACAGAATACTGTTCAAGTTGCCCTG
Organism: Lophiomys imhausi; assembly: GCA_907164525.1. Taxonomy (NCBI): domain Eukaryota; kingdom Metazoa; phylum Chordata; class Mammalia; order Rodentia; family Muridae; genus Lophiomys; species Lophiomys imhausi. Next base: position 1,421,744 of record CAJQZJ010033828.1, on the reverse strand, counting down.
AAGGAGACGCCTGTAAGGAGGTCACAGCAGCAGCACAACTCAAGAACTGATGGCTGTCTTTAGCTAAGACAAGAATTACCCAATTTTGCCTTTTAATTCTCATATTTTCCAAGTCTGCAATGATGGATAATTGTGAAGCCATGCCTTAAAGTTAGGAGATGTACCTGAGCTACTGCTATTGTGCCAACTTTTAGGTTATGTCCTGTATCCTTGCATCTTTCTGTCTTTATGCTCTGTGCAAAATATTTTTTTCTTATGAATCTGAATGTCAGTCTAAACCTCAGCCTATTACACAGTTAAGAAAAGTGAGCATTGCTCCTGAGCTAGCACGCTGCTCAAATTCTGGGATTTCACTCTGCACACATGATATTCAGTATGTTGTTTCTATCTAATTCCTTAGCAGTTCACTGATCTACTAAATCTAGAAATTAAAGTCCAATCTTCTGGTATTTTTGAGAAAGAAAAATTGCCTGTCTGTGAGGATTCACAGAGGGGATTGGAGAAGTTAATGCTATTTTTCAAATAAACTTTCCATCTGTTTTTATTTTTTTAAATCACGCTGAAAACTAAGAAGTTCCTAGCCACCTGCACCCTTCTGGGTTCATCTTCTAGGGTTTTTTGTTCACCCATGTGGACTTTCTTTGCATCCATTTTTCTTCATGTGCTGTACTATGATACATCTGCTTTTCAGATTTTCAAAAACTTTTATAACATTTTATTTAAATATTGGGGTGCCCATGTGAAAGTCAGAGGCCAACTTTTAAAGGTCCTCTCCTGAGGATCCTGAAGATCAGACTCAGGTGGTCAGTGATGCTTGAAGACAAATGCCCTTATCTTCCAAGCCATTGTCCCAGCCCTGTTTCCTTTTTTTCAAAGTATGTCATTATTGTTTACCATAACTTCTTTTAGTTTGAGTGAGATTTTCTATTTAAATTTTTATGAACAAATAAAATGGAAACAAAAATCCACTGATGGGAGTTTTAGTGCTGTACTGAGAGTGAGCCATCATAAGCACATTAGCTCAAATCCCCTTTCCCCTTTGCCTGTGCTGTGGTAGGATTTTTTTTCAGTGCCTCTGCAATTCTGAATTGCAAACTTTTTCTCCCTTTAGTGCTATATAGCTCTCGCTCCACTGGCTTCTGAATAAAACAACTTCGAATGAAAATCCTGAATAATTTTGATTATGTTTTATTTCCTTTATTTCAAAGTAAATGCATTATATTTAATGTATAAACACAAACATTACAGGGTTCACACCATAGGAAGCAGGTTACCACAATGCTGCCCCTTAGTTATCTTTTCAGTTTGTGTGATGAGAGCAGCTAACATCTCATTTAGCATCAAGCTTCAACTTAGTGCTCTATTCATGAGGTGGATAAGACTCTAAAGTGTGTTTTTCTAGCCTGTCTGCATCCCCCTTCCCCTGTTAATCACTCTCTTCTCTTTAATAGTGGAATCATTTTTTGAGATAAATTACAACATTCTTCCCTTTCCTTTCATCATCCAAATCCTTCCATATACTCTCCTTGCTCTCTTTCAAATACACGGCCTCTCTTTTATTAATTGTTATTACATGTATATATGTATATACCTGTATATTCTTAAATATAATCTGTTCAGTCTGTGTTATATTTCAATATATATTTTCAGAGCTAACCATTTGGTATTAGATAACCAATCAGTGTGCTCTTTCCTGTGGAAGACTATTTCTCCCACTTCAGCATTCCTTGGTGGTTTGCAGTTCTTTGTGAGGTCTCATGTACTTTTTCCCATTCATTTTAATATGTCCATTGGTGTCATCTTTGTTCATCTCATGTTTAGCAGTCACATTGACGAGACTTTATTGGTATACCTTCTGGCATTTCTAGGAAAACCAATTTCATAGCAAACACTCAGATCTTCTAGCTCTTACTGTCTTTTCTGTCCCTTCCTTGAAGTGTTTGGATATACTTAGAAAGCATAGTCTTCATCCCTCATCAAAGAACTTCTTTTTGGAGCAGAGAGAGAGAGAGAGAGAGAGAGAGAGAGAGAGATGAAACCGAACTTTTAAATTATTTAACTCTTATTTATTTCTAAATTCACTTATAACAAACACCA
>CAJQZJ010033828.1:1389850-1414647 GCA_907164525.1 Lophiomys imhausi | reverse complement strand
ATATTCACTAAATCTAACTTATATTAACCTATCAGCCCCTTCAGAGAGAGAGAGAGACTACTAGAGAAATCTAAGTCCAATGAAAATGCAGAGTTGTGAAGCGCTCTCCCATTGGATACTCCTTTGTTTTGAATTTTATCTGTATATATATTTTATTTGTTTCTTTTTTGTTTAATGTTTAGTTGTTTTTTGTTTGTTCAAATTTGGAACTTTTTCTTATATTTATTTTTAGTAACTAAGAATATACTTAGGCCCATGTGTATCTGACATTGTTTTCTAAGTTTCATGGGGGGCTAAATTGTCACATAGCAATTTTATATAAAGCCACTTTCTCTTCTACTCTTCTGATACATTCCCCTCCTTTTGAAACACCAATTACATGAAGGCTAGATTATTTGAAAATGTACTTCTGAGGTTAATATCTGTATGTACTTCTCTGATGCTTTTTCTTGCTTTCTCTTTTTCCCTCTTTTTTTATTTACATTTTAGGTAAATTACTTTGCTCAGACTTCATGTTCTCTGGTTGATTTTACTATCTATTGAGTTTCCTGATTAGCACGCCAGAGGACTTATTCATACCAGCATGGAGTTATTTCATTCTAGTACTCCCGTTTTACTTTTTCTTTTAGTCTCCATGACATTCCTTTGTACATGCACATCATCCTGCATGTACAGATTCCTATCAGATTCTTCCACTATTAATTATGATAATTTTCAAACCATTATCCAATAGTTCTAACAACAGAAGTATCTCTAAATCTAGTCTGTTTATTGCTACGATTTCCATAATTTTGGTTGAATGTTTTATAAAATGTGTAGAAGGTCAAATGTTGAGGTAAATATTATTTTTCCTGAAACTGGAATATCTCATGTTCTATCTAATTAAGATGGATTGTTTAAATCAAATATGTTGTTTAAATTCTCTCTTCAGCTCATAACAACCTTTAAATTCCTTTACAGCGAGCTTGTGCAAGATTATAGCTTTGGATGGCAGAATATTATGCTTAATGTTGTTGTGATGTCTTCAGCTTACACCAGTCATGAGACCACATATCACTACATGAATTTCTTCTCCTACTTTTGTCTTCCCATTGGTTTTTGTACTTTTGTTGACAGTTGTTTGGCTCTAGCTTTAAATCATTGTCAGCAATAGCAAGCCTCTGCTATTTTTTCCAGCCGTACAATGTTTCCTACTCTTTTCCTTCTGTGAGCACCAGATTGACCTAAAAATTTTTTCTCCTTTCTCCTATAGTCAGAAATCTTTAACTCTATCCTTCACCTAGAAACCATTAATTTGTGCTGGCATCCAGAATGTGGAGGTTTTGATACTCCTATTACCATTGGCAAAGACTTATTTCCAATATGTAGATATGCATAGGAGATATCTATAGGAAAGTAGGAACAGGAGGTATTTTGTATCTGTCCCCCACCAACCAACACCATTTCTTGTGCCACAAACAGAAATGAACTCCTATATCCTCCGTACTCAATAGAAGCCCTAGATATGAGCTTGCAAAGGAGTGCACATTTCTCTTGTATCTGGGGCTCGCAGTGATTCAAAAATAACCTAGACTCAGCATTTAAGGTTCAACTAATTTACTTAATTTCTTCCCAAATTACTTGGTTTGAAATAACTCTTCTGGGACTGTAGAAATGGCCCAACAATTAAGAGCACACACTGATTTTGCAGAGGGCCTGAGTACAGTTCCTAGGGTGCCTCATAACCACCTGTAACTCTAGCTGCAAGAGATCTGAAACCCTCTTCCAGCCTCCATGGGCAGCTGCAGTCATGTATATATATGTAACCCACCTAATCAGGTGGACACTTATACATTCGCATAATTAAAAGTAAATGTTTTTAAAAGAATATTTTCTTTTATTTTTTTACTCTACACAGCTCTTTCTTTTTAAAGTTTATTCACTTTATTCACTACTTCAAGCCACATCTTCATCATAGTGCCCCCCCTCCACCCCTCCCATCCTACTCCTCCAGAGTGGGTGTCCTCACACATCAGTCCCCCACCCCAGTTCAGCAGTCACATGAGAGCCAAGAGCCTCCTCATATACTGGGGGCCTACGACTACACAGCTCTTTTAACCCAGTTTCTTCTGGTAAACTTTGTTACTCTGAAATTTCTACTACACAAAATCAAAAACATAAAATGTTTAACTAAAGTTAGATTTTTATAGTTTACTCCAGAATTTTAATGCAAGTTAGGATGGATATTGAGATAGGTATACAACTTTAAACTCATGGAGATAGATGGATAATAGAGTATTGATGTCTGTTGCCAGGTATGTGTGGACTGAACATTGGGAATGTATGTTGCGCCTTGTAATTTTCATAATTGTGGCCCAACTATTCAAAAATAAAAAGAATTATGAGTTCTGGGAGAAGGGGGAGAGAGTGGGAGGCTGGAACTGGGAGGAGTGGAGGGAGAGGACTGTGTTGGAGATGTAGCTTGAAGTAATAAGTAAACATTTTAAAAATCATTGTTAATTTGAGATTGATGTTTTCTTGTTTTTATTATCTATCTATCTATCTATCTATCTATCTATCTATCTATCTATGTATTTATGATACCGTGAACAGAATTGAGCAATTTTAGATGCTATCATTGTTGCAAATAGTTTCATCAAATTTCAAGTGAAAATGGACCTCAACATTCTAGGAGAGTTGTCATAAGGAACTTTAAATTGGTGGAACTTTTTAATTTTTTGAACTAAGGGTACTAGAGTCAAGATGTCAGCATGAATTTCAAATTCAAACTTAAATAAAAAGTAATAAAACAGAAAACCTTTAGTAGTTACTGTACTTCTCATCGATCAGTCCACGTCACCAGTTAGCTCTGCCTACCAAGCTTTGCCCATCCTGACCACACCATCTGAACTACCGCAGAGGGAAACTAACAATCCATTCTTAAGGAGGCACAGATTGAGTCTTGTACCATGACATTAGAAGGAACCATGTCTTTCCTTTACAATTTGTTTGCTCCACTCTGTGCTGTGTTTCATTTCCTGTCCACCTAAATTTTATTAAAGTGGTATGTACAAAATGGTATGCTCATGTAACAACCAACAGCTCATTGTAAAGAAGTTTTGTAACTGGATGGGGTAGGTTATTTGTCACCATTATCCAACTCCTACATTTTATAGATACACAGAAACCAGAGGTTAATTCTGTTACATGAGAGCAGAGCCGACGATACAATTCAGTTGTTATTTTAGCGCCATCAATTTACAAAGTCAATGTACCACAGGATATTTGTAGGTGGTATGTTTGTTTTAAATTCTACTCAAATTCAGTCACTAATTTCTTCTAAACTTGCTGCCAGATTTAAAGACATAAATTCATATTTGTTATTCTAAGTTTGGTATTTCCAAACTTAGGAAAACCAGTGGTAATATACAATCATTAGTCTCCATTGCCTCTCCCAGTGAGTCGAGACTATTTGTTTCATTAGTGTTGATCTATAAATGTGTTAAGCCAAATTAATATTGCCTTACAATGATATAGCTTTGAAACCGCAACTTAGTTAACAAAGATATTTATTAATAGCTGTAAACTGTTATATTAGGCCAGTGAAGCAGCTGGCAGTGGCCCGGTGAGAAGCCTATAGGCCTGGCGGGCTTGACTTGCCTTAGCTGGAGGCCTGAAACCCGCGGCAGCCTTTCACCACCTGAACGGAAACTCTGTTAACAAATATATTTATTGACTGGATTATTTGGATTCTTAGCATTTAATTTCTTGAGTTCTTTGTAAATTTTGGATATTAGCCCTCTGTCAGATGTGGGGTTGGTCAAGAACAGAGCTAAACAGAGTATTCACAAAGGAGGAATCCCTAATGGCCGAGAGACACTTGAAGAAATGCTCAGCATCCTTAATCATCAGAGAAATGCAACTCAAGACAACTCTGTGATTCCTTGTCACACCTGTCAGAATGGCTAAGATCGAAAGCTCAAATGACAGCACATGCTGGTGAGGTTGTGGAGAAAGGGGAACACTCCTCCATGGTGGTGGGAGTGTAAGCTTGTGCACCCACTATGGAGGTCAGTCTGGTGATATCTTAGAAAACTTGGAATAGCTCTACCTCAAGACCCAGCCATACTAATTCTAGGGATATACATCCAAATGATTCCTCACAAACCACAAGGACATTTCCTCGTCTATGTTCATAGCAGCCTTATTTGTAATAGTTAGAAACTGGAAACAACCCAGATGTCCCTCAACCAAGGAATGGATTAAAAAACTGTGGTACATCTACACAATGGAATACTACTCAGCCCTCAGAAACAATGAAATCATGCAATTTGCAGCCAAATGGATGGAACAAGAGAATCTCATCCTGAGTGAGCTAACCCAGACTCAGAAGGATGCACATGGCATGTACTCATTTATAATTGGATTTTAGCCATATAGTACAGGATAACTACACTACAACCAATGCACCAAAGGGAACAGGAACATAGACTTTGTTACCTGTCAATGAGACACTTTGCCCTAGTGGGGCTGCCTTGTAGGCCCTCAGTGTATGAGGAGGCTCTTGGCCCTCATATGACTGCTGAACTGGGGAGGGGGACACTCCACTCTGGAGGAGTGGGATGGAAGGGATAGGGGGTAGAGGGTGGGAGGGTGGGGCTGAGAGGGGTTGAAAGAGAGTACTGTGATGGAGATATAACCTGGAGTAATAAATAAACATAAAAAATATTAAAAAACAAATATATTTATTAATAACTATAAGCTGTTATATTAGGCCAGGGAGCAGGGTGGAGGCTTGGCAGGAAGCTAGCAGGCCTGGCTTGCCTTAGCTGGAGGCCTGACCTGTCCTGGAAATAAGGCCCTGGACCAAAGACAGCCCTTTTCACAATAATTAAATACAACAAGACCTTTTAATGTTTCAACACTTAGGCCTTAGCTGGGGAGACTATCAACTAGCTCATCTAAATTAACTGAAGCAGAGCACCTAATCCCAATCAGCCATATGTTTTGCTGTACCTTCAGAGCTCATACTGAGATGTCCTGCTGCTTCTGAGTCCTGGCTGGAGAGAGAGTTTCCTCTGTCTCTTTCCAATGTTCCTTAGTTAGTCCCAGGAAGTTCCTCCTTCCTATTCTCTCTCTGCCCAGCTAAGTAGCCATCAGTGACTTTTATTATCCAACTAGAAAGTACCTCAGAAAGGGTGGTACAAGGCCTTCCTCCAAGATTTTTTTTGATGGACGTTTGTATAGCATATATGACTATGTAGATACATAAATAACAAAACATCTAAAGTATCATCCATAAGATTTGAGGATTCTATTCTATTTATATTCAGTATAGAAATCAAAGTATCTGTCTCTGATGTTCTTAAAAAAGGAAAGTGAAAGCATTGTTTTATAAATATCTGTTCAGGGCATACCAGCCATATCACACACAGTCTATGGCACAATTAATTATTTCAGACAAGATGTTTTTGGTAATTACCCACTGATTTAATTAACTTTTTTCAAATTCAAACAGTGTGTGTGTGTGAAGCATATAAATTTGGTGCATATATATCTATATATTTGGCACAAATGTTAAATGTTTCTATTTATGCATGGAAGAGTGTAATGATAATCACTGAACAGGATAATTGAAGGATTACAGAGAGTGCTTTAATTTTAATCCCTTTAGTGGTTAAGTCACACACATACAAAAACAAAAACAAAACAAAACAAAAAAAACACTTATCCAAGATGTACACTACCATAGATTATCTCATACTTCTGTCAAATATGGGCTAACAAGACTCAACAAAGAAAAAAAAGTAACATAATCCCCCTCATTCCTTTTACTAAATATAAATACCACACATTACTGGTAATCTTTGCAATTATGGCTTAAAATTGAGCATTCAACTGGGGACTAGCAAGGCCCACCACACCATTAATCCTCAGATAATTACAAAAATTCTAAATTGCTAGTTCTGTCATTGAAGGCACTAGGGTAGCCCTGGTCATTAAAGAGATGGAAATGTAAATAAAGGAAGGAATTGACATTCTGGGTAGGTATTAGCAAATGTATGAAAAATGATGTTTACCTCTTTTTATGCTTGTTGACTTTCCCCCCAAAATACCTCAGTTTTGGGGCTAATATATTTCTATTTCTCGACATATTTTTATTTTCTACTTCTCCTTGAAAATCTTCCATCTATGCTTTCTATGCTTCCTGTGTCTCTCCAAGCAGATTATCAGCTTTGATCCTTAAGAAAGGCTACTGAAGTTGGAAAGATCCCTATTCTTTAAGTTGTTCAAGTTTTGATAATTCTTTTAAAAACTGAATTAAGCAAATGTTCAAAAGAGCACATTTCTGAGAAATTTTTATTTGGATAGATGAATTATAAAGTTCTAAATCTCATACTTGATGTAATGAATTTGTATGTTATTGTTACAATCATTACAAGTCAACTAGTTCCTGCAGAAATCCACGACTTCTGCACATTAAAGGCATGAAATTAAAGACAAGAATCAGAAAGATCCTTTTTCAATGTTTATCAATGGTTACATAATATATCATCACCATCCACCCAGAGAAGAGGATTACCTCTGTGTATTTTACACAATAGGAATAAGGCACAGGGACTTGATGACGCTATTGATAAAAGAAAGCACGTAGCCAAATTGGAGAGATGACAGTTGACTAAAGAATTACCATGAAAAGATGTTGCTAGCATCCAAAGGCTGGAGCTTAGAAGAATAATTGGTGGTTTTCAGATCACTGAACCAGGAATCTCTTACAGAATGGAGAAGCATGTGTGGCTCCCCATGGGAATTTGAGATAGAAGACAGAAACCCTCTTCCCACTCTCCCTCCTGTTAGTTCTCATTGTGCCCTGGTTTGTATGGAGCTACATGGAAGATAGTTAGCAAGAGTGCCGTTTAACTGAATAACACAGAAGAGTGTGGAGGAGAACTGGGTGTAATCATGGGCTGATGCAGGGTCATAATTATTGACAGAGATGACACTGGATAACATGGTGATTGAAACACCACAGGATTTATATTGTTCTCTTTTTTTGAGGGGCCATAAATATATCTCTTCTGCCTTTTCTTCTATCCAAATAATACCAGCAAATGTTGGATGTTGGTGATCTAACCTCCTCTGTCTATCTGATTCTACAGTAGGCCCAACTACAGGAGTGAATTATTCTAAGATATTCTCATTTATTAACCACACCAATAAATACATCTCAGACATTCTGTCTTCTTAATTTCATCATCTCTTTCTGGCATAAAAAGTCATCTGTAGATAGTATCAACCTAAGGACATTTCATTGATTCACACTGCTCTGCAACAACAACAACAAAACAAACAAACAAAAAAAAACTGGCTTCAGAAAATGATTACTCTCAATGTCTTTGCCAGCAGACCGAGAAACTAAGTTGGTAAAGTCTTACCTCTTTTATTACATCACCCATGATTCCCCCAGTTTTCTCAACTTCCTCTAATAGTTCATATAATATAGAGGAACCAACCATGCTACTTAGCAGTTAATCACTCGCTATGTCCTACTTAACTAATAATTGTTTCGTGTACATTATTGTAAGAATATGAATACACTGTGAGCATTTGATTGAAAAGACTCTATAACACTCTTGTACTCTCATATCTTTTAGACTTAAGCTGATGACTTAATAGCTTTTTAGTGGTTAGTTAGCTTGTGTGTGTTCACTATGTCTAACAGGCACTGTTTAATATCTCCTCTCCATTTACTGCAATAGAATTACTTTTGCCTTCCACCTCATCCTCCTCTGTGAATGTTTCCATTGTACCTTGTACACCACAGATGATGTATTGCCGCTAACACTTATCCTATGCTCTCTTATATCCTTTGGATGCATCCTCTCTCTTCCCCTAGCCTTTAATACCTCTTGAAGCTGGGAAGCACATCACCATATTGTAAGCCTTCTCTGGTTTGGACAATGAAGCTCTAAAAAGAACAAAAAAATTGAGTGCACTAATTTTCTATCTGATCCAGAGGTTAACATAAAATTTGCATATGGTAGATAATCAACATAAGCTTAGTGATTAATTAGTGATAAAAATATATAAATTCCAAAACTAAGTAAGCTTAGAATAACTTGAAAATATTATCCTTTCTAAAATCTGAGTTTAATAAATTCCCTTCACTTAAAGCTCAGTCAGCATTGTAGAATAAGGGGTGGAAAATTGTAAAAGCCAGGGACCAGGACATTGGCTGTGAGGTAATATTTTCTAGATATGATAGAAGACTTGAAACCAGGAATCTTCAAAAATCTGGTTGCCTAAACAATACCTGAGAAATGGCATCAGTTGATACTGATGTAGTAGATAGGGAAATTCCCATAAGCTTTCACCCCTAGATGAAGAAATACAATCAATTAATGGTTGATAAAACAGAAAGAGGGAGTCTTCTCCAGGGATGAGTCCCCTCATAGGTTATCCAATATCTTAAACACATATAAGCAGCAACAAATGATGTCATCAGGTTGTATATCAATAATAAACAAAGAATAAGAGGTCATGAAAAGTGTTAATGTAAGAATAAACTCTGAATCTCAAGGAATTTATGAAAAGAAAATCATAATCTTCTGGTGTCTTATCATGAAGTAATCTGACTTTAGTTGACAGTTTCATGTTCTTTCCCTAAGAACATGAAATTCTAAGAAGAGAAATTAAAATAAATTAAAAAAGAAATTCCTATTTTTGTTCCTCAGATGCATTTGTGGAACACTCTAAGGATATTTTGAAAGGATGTATAGAGAAAAAAAAAGACTCAAATTTCAAGAAAGAAGAATAACATTAATGGAATCAAGGATCTAGATCAAGTACACATTAGCTAGCAATGTGCTGATTTCCACATCTTGAGACAAAGGGTTAACAGAAGAGATGTTCAAGTCCATGATTATATGGAGAATCAACATTCTCCTTATAAAAAGTGTGATGTTTCTTCCAGAAGTAATTTACTTACTGTCTTTTTGTTTGTTTGTTTCAGAGCTGACATATTTATCAAATTGATCTTTATTTGTAAGCCCAACTGTATTTCCAATTGACAAAATTTGTACATTCGTGAGAATTAAGGGCTTACAGTTTCCAGGAAAGAAGATACTGTCAAGAAGCAGAACACAGGGCAGGCTTAATGGAGAGAAAAGGTACAGAAGTGGAAATCAAGATAAGGACTGGAGTAAGACTGCTTATGTGACAGGAGATGCCACAGATTCCTGTTTGTCAGCTGAACTGGCTCAAATGACCTTCTTCATAATATATAAAAGAAAAATCTATTTTGCCATCTCATCTTGTAATACGAAACACAATACAGAAATCTTGAAATAGTAGCACAGAAACCTCTGGCTCTGTTGTCTCTACGAGAAGGACCCAGGTGTTTCAGAAGTTACCTTCATTCTTTGTAGGAACATCTTGAATGGTGTACAATACAACCACACAAAAACACCAAAGGCATGCTCCTCACTCCTTCTCTGCCACCACCTTTCCTCTCTTATTCTTCTCCTCACTGTCACTCTTGCTTTCTTGGAGCTCTGCCTCTGAATGGCCCCTTTGTTCTCAAGTAGAAAGTATACTTCTTTGAAGAACTACAACCTCACAACATTTCTCTCTTGTGTATGCACTCAGATGCATTCATAGACCTGCCTCAACAGTCATCTAACCTACATCAGCTAAGCCTTGTGCTTCTGTTTCTCTTCTCAAACCCTAATGTCTCTGTCCTTCTGGGATCTCATCATAGTTACTCTTGTTTACTCTGGAAATTCATTATTACTGCTTCTTCATTTGCAATGTTTCTTTCTGAACATTTTCATAGTTTCAGCCAGACCACCACAAATCATCCTTCACATTAGCTGCTATGTTTGTTGTTCATTTTGAAGTAAGCCCAAAAGAACTATACTTAATAGCCAATTGTTCACTGCTATACTGTACATTCTTTTGCTGAGATATACTTAAAATAGAAATCTAGAACTTGAGTTCAATAAATACCTAAGCAGATTTCCGTCTTCTACCTAGGGTGCAAAAAGCAAAAATAAGCAACAATTCCATCTGCCACCATCATATCAAAACAAAATACAAGACAACCTGCAAATTGACAGTTGTTTTGATTCCATCAGTGAGCTGAAGCAGAGAAAATAGCTAGTTCAAAATTTAAGGATCCTCTAAAGAGGGGAAGTATGCAATCACATACTTTCCCAGAGTAGATACTGTTGAACACTGCGTGTACTGAGAAGGACATGTCAGTTTAAATTTTAAACAAATTGGTAAGACAGCATGTAGACTAGCGTGATAACAAATCCTGTGGTAACCGATGCAAGGAAAATTTGAACCTGGAGAAAGGCCCTTGACCCACATATCCATGGGTGCTCAGAAGATCGTTCAGGGCAGCACATGAAAAGGAAGAAGGCGCCATGACATAATTCCCACTCTGGGAAAGTTATAGAGCCTGGGACCTAATCCTATAAATTCTTACAACCCCTTTAACCTATCCACTAAACCTATTGATAATTATTTTTCTAACCTTTTAGAATGATACAGTCTCTGGGGCAGGTCCTCAGTCATCAGGAACACAGTCTTTGTTGTAGATTCTTTAATGCACTTAGCAGTCCTTTTTCTGGATCTCTCAGATGCAGGTTCATCAGGGTAAGTTGGTTATTGCAGTCTCACCTTAAATAAGGCTTCATGCTTTCTTCTCTGTGGGAGACCCCAGCCGTCTGCAGGCCAACTTACTTCTTTTGAATCAGGAACTCAGCTGCTCTGCCTCAGTCCTTAAAGCCAGGCACAATTTCCTTTAGGCCACTGTTTGGACAGATCAAACCCCTCTAGGCAAAAGCTGAGCCACAGGGTTTAGTCCTTGGCCTTTTGGTGTCTTGCTCAGGCTTTCTTTGCTCACCAGCTTCTTTCTGTTTCAGGGAAATCTGGCCAGCAAATGATGGCCAGCACTTTCCTCAGCAGGACTCTTGGAGCTCTCTAGCATCAGGGGCCTCTTCTCCTTCTGGGTTCCATGCACTGTCCTTAAATAGGAGGAACTCTGTTTTAGCTTAATTTGGGCTCCGCCCACTTAGCAGCTGAAAACAATGTCAGGCCAGATACTTTGTTTCTTCAAGTCCATTAAGTCTTTCCTGTTTTCCTAACTTCAACCTTGTTTTTCAGTCTATTGAGTCTTTCCTGTTTTTCTTGACTTCAACCTTGTTTTTCAGTCTATTAAGTCTCCTGTTTGTTTCCTATTTTTAGTCCACATGCTGATAATGCTCTTCATGCCCCAAATTAAGAGACAGTATCAGAAACCCCTATATATTTTCTAAATCTAATTTATCTAACCCCCTACAGGGACCCTTCTGTTCTACATAACAAATGGCTTTAGCAATTTGAGGAAAGACAGCAAATCCTGTCACCATAGATCTCTAGTGACAAAAGCTGGGGAAATGAAACAGAGAAAAAAACGGTTCCTCTGAGGGAACACTGGTCTGCCACCACTGATGGCTAGCTGTCTCCTGCTGTTGGAACCTGGGACAGAACTAAGGATCCTAGGAGCTGTGGACAGAGTTATTTAGTCTTTCACTTCCAAGTTGTCAAGTGTTTGTTTCTGTTCTATTTAGATTCTGTCAACTTGACACAAACCTAGAGTCATCTAAGAAGAGAAAACCTTAACAAGGAGATAGTTTCCACCCAATTGCAAATAGCCAAAGTGTATGGGTGATTTTCTTGATTAGTGATCAATGCGGGAGGACCCGGAGCATTATGGTCAGTGCCAACCCTGGACAGGTGGTGCTGGGTTATATGAAAAAGCAAGCTGAGCAAGTCATGGGGAGGAAGCCTATTCCTCCATCGTCCAAGTTTCAGTTCCTGTCTCCAGTTTGCTGCCCTGCCTAAGTGTGCTCCTTGTCTTCACTCTAGAGTAGACTAGAATTGTAATGTCATTGGGAAGTTGATTTTGGTCATGGTATTACCAGCAACAGAAAGTAAACTAGGACAGCTTCTATCTCTTATACTAACACCAACCTAGCTTTCTATTATCATTACTAATGCCTAGACATATTTTTTCTAAAAACGTATTCTTATTTTTCTCCTAGTCTGGTATAAGATTGAGCTTTTTTACTTTTTGAATGGCTGCCAATGAATTGAGTTTAGACAATCCTTTTACTCTGGGGCTTTGAAAATAGACAATAAATAGAGAGGGGAAAACATTAGAGGATAAAAATTCAACTGCCCTCAGTATTTGGCTGTGTATTTTCTTCAGTGAGCCTTCCTCTAAGTCTATTTTTTTAAACATCAGGTTGGTTAGAATTGTAAAAGAAGAAGATAAAAACTTCATAGGGGAAAATCCCCTACTTTTGATAATTGTTCCATTTGCTTGTTCTTAGGTGGCAGATTCAGAAATGCAGAGATAAAAGAGAACAGATACTGCATTCCATCTGACTGATGGATGTGATTTCTCTGCCAATGTCCTGTGATTCTATTTGTGAAGAGCAGAGTTGGACATCAGCCTTTCTGATATTCTCTAATCTTTTCATGGCTCCCACCTTGCAACTCCCCCTGTGCTTGTTGGAAGAGACTCACGGGTTCTGTTGTACTTGTTTCAATACTACAGGCTTCTTTTAATCCCCCTTCCCTCATCCATTCTTCCATTCTGAAAGCCATTGAGGGATTTTTCAGGAAGCAAGTGGGACATTACTCCACACTCACTGTATTACATTAAATAAGGACAATGACATTTCCAGATCCCCACAGTAATGACAAAGAAGAAAAGAAAAGACAGATAATTATGGTTATATTAAATGCATTCAGCTTCTTTCTGTTTAATCCCCAAAAGTCTCCTAAGCATTCACATCCCAAGAGACTGTTTTCCAAGTTGTATAAGAAAAAGGCAGACATAGAGGAGAATGGTTAAAGGGTTACATCCCTATAGAGAACTATATCCCAGTGGTTTTGTCATGCATAGGAGGCTCAAAAGAGAATCTTGGTGTAGTCTATTTTCTCTTTTCTTGCTACTGGTTGTGGAGCCAGTGTTCCCTGAGTGGACAAAAACATCCCTTTGAAGAACACAGTGATTTTCTTCTGTAGTTGGTATCATAAGTTTTACATGATAAGCAAGAGCCCCTTCCAGAGCTCATGCTTCCCTTGTCAGCAAAATTTGAACACCTCCATGTTCAAAGTTCTTTGTCTTTTTTTTTCATTTTTTAATGTTTATCTATTACTTCAAGTTACATCTCTATAACATTGCCCTCTTTCCATCCCTCCCAGTCCCACCCTCCCAACCACTACCCCCTCTCCCTCCTATCCTGCTCCTCCAGAGTGGGGTGTCCCTACATATCAGTGCCCCGTCCCAGTTCAGCAGTCATGTGAGGGCTAAAAGCTTCCTCATATACTAGGGGCCTACATGGCAGCACCACTAGGGCAAAGCGTCCCACTAACAGGTAACAAAGTCTGTTTTCCTGTTCCTTTTGGTGTGTTGGTTGTAGAATAGTTATCCTGTACTATATGTCTAAAATATAATTATAAGTGAATAAATGCCATGTACATCTTTCTGAGTCTGGGTTAGTTCACTCAGGATGAGCTTTTCTAGTTCCATCCATTTGGCTGCAAACGCATGATTTCCTTATTTCTGATAGCTGAGCAGTATTCTTTTTTTTTTTTTTTTTTAATTCATTCATTGGATGAGGGACAGCTAGGTTGTTTCCAGGTCCTAGCTATTACAAATAGGGCTGCTATGAACACAGGTGAGGATATGTCCTTGTGGTTTGTTGAGGAATCATTTGGATGTATACCCAGAAGTGGTATGGCTGGGTTTTCAGGTAGAGCTATTCCAAGTTTTCTAAGATATCATCAGACTGATTTCCATATTTGTTATACAAGTTTGCACTCCCACTAGCAATGGAGGAGTTTTCCCCTTCCTCCACAATCTTGCCAGCATGTGCTGTCTTTTGAGTTTTTGATCTTAGCCATTCTGACTGGTGTGAGATGGAATCTCAGAATTGTCTTGAGTTGCATTTCTCTGAAGATTAAGGATGTTAAGCATTTCTTCAAGTGTCTCTCAGTCATTAGAGATTCCTCCTTTATGAATTCTCTGTTTTGCTCTATTCCCCATTTTTTGATTAGATTATTTGGTTTCTTGGCATTTAATTTCTTGGGTTCTTTGTAAATTTTGGATATTAGCCATCTGTCAGATGTGGGGTTGGTGAAGATATTTCTCCAATCTGTAGGCTGCCATTTTGTTCAAATGACGGTGTCTTTTGCCTTACAGAAGCTTTTCAGTTTCATGAGGTCCCATTTATTGATTGTTGGTCTTAGAGCCTGAGCTATTGGTGTTCTGTTGAGGAAGTTGTCACCTGTGCCAATGAGTTCCAGGCTTTTTCCCACTTTCTCTTCTATTAGATTTAGTGTGTTGGACTTTGTGTTAAGGTCTTTGATCCACTTGGACTTAAGTTTTATGCAGGGTGATAAGTATGGGTCTGTTTGCATTCTTTTACATGTCAACATCCAGTTAGACCAGCACCATGTGTTCAAGATGTTGTCCTTTTTCCATTGTACGGTTTTGGCTTCTTTGTCAAAAATTAAGTGACCATAGGTGTGTGGGTTTATTTCTGGGTCTTTGATTGATTCCTTGCCTTTCTAATACCAGTTGATCAGAAACAAGGGAGATAATCCCAGAGTGAACAAAACACAAATTTTCTATAAGTTAAGTGGTATCTATGCAGCTCCAGTTTGGTTTTAGCTAGCCAACCGCTCACTGTAGCACAATTTATCTATCAGGATAAAACTTAAGAAGACAAGTGCCAAGGCAGGTAGTGAGTATCCCCTCAGCTCCCATGCTTAGTCATAACACTTCTTGACAAAACTGTATATCTGGGTGAGTAGACATTGACCTGAACTAGAATTTTATCACACCCATTTATATGTACCTTCCAACTATGGTGTAGATAATGATGAATCTAGGCACACATGTGCCCTACTGACACATGACAATGAAAATCATGTTGGAACTGAGCTGGAAACTTCCTCCTTGCTGACAGACATTTAGAGTGCTGGAAGGTATTATGGAGACTGCTGGGGGAGAAAATTCCTCAACATTCTCACCCAGCTGTAGACCAAATATGCTACAATATCCATCCACCAGGCAAAATATGCACACTGGTACAAAAACTGCATGCCACTTTTGGAGATAATGAACTGCTTTGTGATTAGATCATGATTTGCATTTCCTACTCCAGGGGAGGAAATACAAATAAACCTGGTGAAAGTTCTGTCACTAGGGAAAATATGAGCATTGTTTTGCTGAGTGGTCATGTTATCAAACAGTCTTCTAATTATTTGGTTTTTTTAAAGATTTTTTTTAAATTTTATTTATTTATTGCTTCAGGTTACATCTCCATCATAGTGTCCTCTCTCCACCCCTCCCAGTCCCGCCCTCCAACCCTCTACCCCCTAACCCTTCCATCCATTTTTTATTATGTATTTAGTGAGTTTATATACAACAATACAGTTGTCCTTGGAGGCCACAGGTATCAGCTCCCCACAGATCTGGAGTTGCAAGTGGTTCAGGGCTTTTGGACTTCAGTGCTGGAAAAACAATTCAAGTATTCTAGAAGAGCAGTATAAACTCTTAACTTCAGACCACTAAGAAGTTGGGTTTATATGCATAGACTAGTGCTGCTCTCAGCCTGGGGAAGAAAAGATTCTATTTTACAAAGTATGGTGTTTAATACAAAGTGTATTAAAGTGAACGTATCTGAAAGTGCTGAGAATGAATTACTGCTGAATATTTAGCTCTAAATGAGGCTCCTATATCATTTCTTTCCTCCAAAGCCCAGGGGATGTCAAAAAATAAGTGCGGGGGGGAGATAGGGAAGAATTAAAGATGGGAGGAGTACCATGAAACACTGTCATCCAAGTATAGCATGACCATTGCCATCAGGAGCCCACAGTAGCAATGTAAATCTGAAGAGTGCTAGGACCTACAGTGTCCCATCATGAGTAGAGGAGGTGCATGAAGTGTCACCTCTTCTGAGGAGTTATTGAATATTAATTATTCCTGGAATAAAGAATGTTGTTTTCTTTAATAATGTAGCCACTGGAAGACTAGTTGAAAAGAAATGGATCATAGGGCAAGGAGAAGAGAAAACAGAGGGGAAAACAGGTAACCATAACTATGGTGCTTTGCATGTATGTATGAAACTGTCAAAAATAAAGAAGAACTTCCAAGTACCAAAGGGAACTTTCCAGGTTTGTGACTCTTGGAGGCTATTTTAATGACTGCAATATATAAACAGGATCATGATTCCTGAAGCAAAATTTTCAAACTGCAGAACTGTGAGGAATTATTGATCTATTTTGTAAGCAAAACAAAACAAAATAAATGAACAAACCTGTAAAAGTTTAGTGTTCTAAAAATATCCTCTTCCATCATTGTAAAATCCACACATTATTTTCATTATATGAATCTTTTTATTTTTATTTGTTTAGTTGTTCTATTGTGTTTGTATGGAATATTTACTTTGCATGAGAGTCTATTTTCAAATATTCCTGCCAGGGATTTTATGTTAGCCTCAACTCAAAAGACATGAGATAATAAAGCCGCAAGATTTTTTTTTTTTGAGAGATCAAGTTCCATTTATGAACAACTATTATTATAAGAAGTTCTTTACAAAAGTTAATTGGCTATTGTTTTCTTGTGAAGTTTCCACAAGTCTCTATAAGTGCACAGGAAAAAAAGCATTAGTTTTCCACATTACCAGAATCTCTAACATCACCAACTCTCTCCTTTCCTTTTTCCTTTTTCTGTCCTTTTTCCTGTCCTTTCCTGTCCTATCCTAACCTGTCCTTTCTTGTCCTTTCCTGTCCTGTCCTTTCCTGTCCTGTCCTTTCCTTTCCTGTCCTGTCCTGTCCTTTCCTGTCCTGTCCTGTCCTTTCCTGTCCTGTCCTGTCCTGTCCTTTCCTGTCCTGTCCTGTCCTGTCCTTTCCTGTCCTGTCCTATCTTATCCTTTCCTGTCCTGTCTTGTCCTTTCCTGTCCTGTCCTGTCCTGTCTTGTCCTGTCATCCTTATAGAGAATTTGTGGACTCTTTCACCTGAGCAACACAGGTCACAGTGTCATGACAAATACAACACAATGGCATTCTCTAATCACTCTGAGTGACTGAATTGAGTAAAGCTAAATGAAAGCATAGGATTTTGTGAGCCAAGCAGATGATTTGTACATGAAGTACAAATTGAATAGATTCTTTTGACAGTTGCATGAGTTCATGTAATAATATCTCATACTTATGTATTCCAAAATGTAGAACTATTACATATCAAAAATAGTTTTAATTATTTGTTTTGAAATATTTACACTTACTAATGAAAATTACTCACTATCCCCAAAGTCTTCCTGGGTAACTAATAATTTATCATTTGTTTCAACAGTGTCTTGTTGATGTACCCACATGGTGAATGTGATCTCTAGAGGATATGAGTCTAAGATATCTGGTTACAAGTTTTGATAGGTGCTGGATATTTAGCCAGAAAGCCTTCCTAGATGTAGCAATACTTGAGGCAGGTGAAAATCTTGGCATAATTTGGCTAAACAGAACCAGAGGAGAAAGTTTCATCAGGAGCCAAAAGTATAAATGTGGGACAAGATAGGACATACCAGATCCTAAAAGTGGGGAAAGGGTAAGTCTTACCATTATAAATGTCTTTGGTTGGCCTGAAGAGAATGGTCATTCTATTAAGGAAAGATATGTCAAAGATTATCAGTAAAGAAGTGGCACAGACCAGGCATGGCTCTCAAGAGCTAATTTTGTAAGGCAATGTGAACAATGTATAAGAAAGAAGGAAGGCAAAGTAATGAGATTGACTACAGGCTTCATCAAGAGTCCAGAAATACACTCTTCTGTGTGCATACATCCATATCTATATAGATAGTGATAATTAGATTATAAAAATACAAATTCAAATGTAGCTAATGCCAGTTCTACTGCACACTTGCAAAAATCTCCTCCACTAACACACATAACTGTTTTGGGAGCTATGAATTATAAAACCACAGCAAAGAATTGCAATAATCTAGGTTCATTTATTATTTATTTATGTATTTATTTATTTATTTATTTATTTATTTATTTATTGTGAAAGGATTTTCCTTCTATGGCATTATAAACTTATTCAGTGAAATTTTTGTATATTTATACAATGTATTTTAATCATATCCATCCACTGTTATCTACCCCCAACCTCCCCTAGTATCCTCTAACCCTCTCTTTCAATTTTATATATTCTAATTTTTGCTGTTGTTAATGATAACCTCTTGAGTTTAATTAGTGTTGCCCATATCCACACAGATATTTGGGATATCCAGTGTAGCACAAGTAGCCTCCTAGCAGCCAGCCTTGTACCCAAAGAAGAGTGTCTTTTCCTCCCTCCCTCAGCAAAACATCCATTGTCAATAGCTCTTCTGCCATCTGTGTTGGAATTTCAACTGACTTGATATTGTGAAGGTTCTTGCAACATAACCATAGATTCTGCGAGGTGACATCAGTATCAACTGTGTTACATCCTGAGACCTGCATTTTATAGTTCTCCTTCTCACCAGCCAGCTCTTACCTTCTTTCTGTCTACTCTTCCGTGATGTTTCCTAAGCCTTGGATAGGGAGATCTGTAGACGATTCATCCACAGCTGAGCACTTACAGTTACTTTTACTTGACAATAAGTTAACCTTTTACCCACAGCCCAAAGAGACGTCTTCACCAAAGCTGAGAGCAGTTCAAATCAATTGGTATAAGCATTTAATATTTAGAAGGTAGTTTGACTGTCTCACTATTTCACAGAACAAGAGTAAGTTCTTCTTAAGGCCTAAGATGTTCCTAGTCATAAACTTTTGACCAAGTTAAAGGTTCTAGGCATGAGATTGTCCTTGGGCAGTCCTCATGTCAAGATGAAAGTGGCTTGTTATCTTCATTATTATCATGCCACTGCTTCACAAGTGGGTACATCTTCCCAGGTGGGCTGACCTTAGTCCATGCAGCATCCAGTGCTGGGTAAGACGACTGGTATATACTTTCTCCCATCAGCCTATAGAGGATTTTCTGGCACTATGCAATCTAGACAGTAGTTAGAGTTTT
Organism: Lophiomys imhausi; assembly: GCA_907164525.1. Taxonomy (NCBI): domain Eukaryota; kingdom Metazoa; phylum Chordata; class Mammalia; order Rodentia; family Muridae; genus Lophiomys; species Lophiomys imhausi. The sequence goes on along the minus strand of CAJQZJ010033828.1, from coordinate 1,395,548 downwards.
CTTGCCAGTTGAGGTTGATTTCTCTACGGTAAGATCCTATCACTAAAAAACCCATTCACTTTTACCATGTAGTTATGGTGAGCAACCAAGAGCAGTGACAATAGCCTATGATGTTTATGGTCTTACACTGTCCTCTCTGACAAATAGTTCATAAGGAAGTATTCTATGCCTAGCCCAGATATTTTCATTTAATGAGCCATGTGCTCAGGGAGCAGCATTTTCTGCTTATATAGGGTACATCTGTTAAAACTCTTTTTATTAGTATATATTTTAATTAGCTTACAAATTAGTGGGATTTCATCAAATTTCTTCATGTATTTTTGCTTTTGGTTACCCATTCTGCATCCTCTTCTCTGTCCTATTTCCTTACCCTCATCTCAACTTATACTTTAAATTTTTATTTTGTTTCTCAAATGAACACACAGGAGACAAAATTCAAATTGATTCAGTGCCAGGAATGCATAAGACAGCTGTCCCTACCCCTTCTACTGAATATATCTCCTCCAGTAGTTGTTGCACCTGTGTTCAGGTGGCTCTTGAATTATGCAAATCATCAAGATCTTCAAAACAATGTGCTATTATAGTAATATGTTTTGGAATATTGTTATTTTTTCTATAATTCAACCTTTATAAGAATCTAGCATAGTCAAACTCATAGAAATGGGAAAAGGTGCAATTTTGGGTCCTGAGGAAGAAGAAATTGGGAAGATTAATGTCTTAAATTGGATAAAGTTCCAACTTTTGTAAGATACGCTGTAGGATACAGCACATAGGACAGTGTCTCTGGTAAACACTGCTGGGTGCGTGTATGTGAATATGTGCACTTAAAAGTATGCTGGGGGGGGATATTGTGATTCTTATAACTCTTACTGAGACAGAATTATCAATAACTTAGTTCATGCAGTACATTTCTTCCGATGTAAGTAATCGAGGCAGAGAACGGGGCTCGATTTGAAAGCACCTCAGAACCCAACAAGAGGAAACTATAGCTGTTCCCTAAGAAAAACAACCATTAAGTCACAATACTCTCCTTATGGACAAGAGGTTTATTTTTATGCAATTATATTACAATCTCAAAGATAAAGGAAATAATAAACATATTAGGAAATGGAGTTGATGACATTATTCAGAGAAAGTGTATAAGTTTAAGGCAAATATTGTTTAAAAAGTATAGTATTCTGCCATGACTAATGTGCCTGGACACAGAAATCTAAAATGTTAAGAATGACAGAGGGGTCAAAATAAGGAGAAATAACGTTTTAATTGTTTATCAAAAACTATTTAAAGGTGGAAAGTTTAGTTAAACTTAGTTTTAGGATTACTTCCCCTTAAATAAGCAGGTGAGTCTGTTTTACAAAAAAAAAAAAAAAAAAAACAATAGAGATATTTATTGTGAAAACTGAGTTTCTCTCCGAGGTTAGCAGCTCAGGGTCAGCATGCAAGTGAAGCCAGAGTCAAGTCAAAGGCATATCCATTCTCCACCCTACTGGCTGCCTTTCTCTCTCACACTCTAGAAGGAATGAAGGCGCACTGGTAAGAGTACAGACTATGCAGGCTATCAAGGCTTAAATTGCATCTCTAATACTTTTTGTAAACCTTTGACACTACTTCTTCTCTAAATATTTTTCTTTTGACACTAGATTAAAGTCTAGGTTACTGAGCTATGTCATAGAAATACACAAGGAACCTGTGTGTACAGTGAATATGGAGCAGCAAATAATATTGGGAACATGATATGATAGCAAATGATGGGGACGGAGGACAAGGGACACAGAGATAAAGGAATGTTGGGAAGCTTGGGTGGCTTGGTGTGTCATTAAATAGGGCAGAGAACACCTAGGAGGAAGACACGAGCAATATTTGAAGGAGGGGATAGGGTGATTTTATACTAGGATAAAGATCTTGCCGCCCTTGCTGCTCTGGTGTGGTTAACAGACAGCAGGAAGCAGTGTTTTAGCACTGGGGAAGGAACAGAGTCAGGAAGGAAGGTCAGAAAAGCTAGTGTGGCCAGTGCACTGGAACTTCCAGAATACTTAATGATCTTTTGCTTCATGGACTAAATGCATTTATTTAAGCAGGAGCCACAAGAGCTGATTTAATTTAATAGTAAGTACATCTGAGTCAGAATTGCCTGTTTACCTTACATATAGCCCGCTTCTCCACAGCCCAAACTGGAAAACTGGCTGGGTAATAGCTACAAATCATCTAGATTGATGCCAAGTACATGATCTTTATGTGACTTCCAATACCTCATCTTTCTGAGAGTTTTCCCTCACATATAATCTCTTCTCCAAAGTGACATTGTTTCCTAAGCCATGGAGTTAACATGCTAGTTGTACTAGTAGTATGCACATGTGTTTTCATGTCGTCCATAAATTCTCTTATTGCTTTTAGGAAGCTAAAAATTATAAATCTGTCTCACTATAGTAGTAAATAGACCATTCACTTGTGCTAAGATGTCATTATTTCATTAACTACTGGCTCTGCCATGCTTTTTTTCTATATTTGAAACTCTGTACTTCCATGCAGCACATGCACAGTTACAGAAACAAGATTTGTTCCTTGTGCTTCACAAGGCTTTGCACAGAGTAGGCCCACACTAGGAATTCTGTCTGAGGGTCAGTAAGATAGCTTAGCAGGTAAAACCACCAAGTCTGATCATCTGAAGTTCTATCTTGGGACTCACATGGTAGAAGGAAACTGACTCCTGCAAGGTGTCCTCTGTGGCTTATGCATACTGGTGTGTATGTGTGTGCATGTGTGTGTGTGAGCATGTCTGTATGTTAGCATGTGTATGTGAGTGTGTGTGTGAGCATATGTGTCTGAGTGTGTGTGTATGTGAGCATATGTGTGTGTGTGTGTGTGTGAACATGTGGGGGGTGCTGTGTAGTCTTTTTACTAACCCTCCACTGCATTTGTCTGCTCAGCATTGTCAACCACAAAAGGTCTCTACTTCTTCCATCAGAATGTCAATTCTTTTTTTTTTTTAGAATGTCAATTCTACAGCGTTTTTACTTCCTTTTTGATGATCACTCCTTACAATAGACTTACATCATGTCCAGTACTTGTGTCCTGCTTTCTCCTCATTCTTGATAGATCACCTCCAGCATCATCTGTTCAAAGAAATCTTTATACAATTTGACATAATGTGTTACAGTTATTTTCTTCCTTCCTACTTCTGTCCTAGTCTGCTTAATCAAGAATAGCAAAGTAGTATGTGGTTTACAAACCACAGAAGTAAGAAGTCTGAGATTAGATATTAACATAGTTGGTTTCTGATGAAGGTTTTGTTCTAGACTTCAAAGTGCCAGTTTCTCAATGAATCCTCACATGACCTAAAAATGGCAAATATATATTGTCTCTTATAAAGGTGATCATATCATTCATAAAAGAGTCCATCTTCATGGTCTAAACATCTTTCAAGTTTCTGTTCTCAAAAATCACAATATTCGAAGTTCTCTTGTCTACAGTCTGGGTTATTTCTTTCACCAAGTTCTGAATTCTTCACAGATTTGTTTCAATTGCTTCTCCTTGCTTCATGGCAGGTGATCCTGATATTGCTGCTCATGTGCACATGGATCAGAATGAACATCCAGGCCTGTTCTTCTAGTCTGATTCTGTCCTTTATTTGCATGCAATACTAGCCATGACTATTCAAAGTACCCTTCCAGATGAAAATACTCACACCTCATTATATATGCTCAGTTTTTGCTCTGGAAGACTTCAGTGGGTCTAAAAATCTAATAACACTCAAGTCCTCAATAACTGAAAGACTAATAGTGGTTAAGCATTAATTAACTAAGAAGTATTTATTGCAGCTCTTCCATGTGCTCAGGATTTTGTTCAATGCAGAAAATGCAGTAATGAGCAAAATGTCATTCTTTCTCCTATGTCAATTGAAGAGTAAATCATGTGCTTATCAGTTAATAATGAGTTTAAACAAGTTAAAAGGAGGATATAGATAGGCTGACCTGTAATTTCAATGAACTTAGAGTTAAGAACTAGATGTCTTAAAATACGAACAGTCAGTCACATGAAGAATGAACGGATTGGTAGCAATTTCTGGAGTCAAGAATTTCAGCAATGGAATCAACCTTTCACTACCTCTAGTATGTTTCCTAAGAACACCTGGAAGGATGAGGTCTCTTAATTCAAAGCAAATGAATTTCACTGTGTGTTTATCAACCCATGAGATCTTTTATGGGTAGTTTTTTTGAGCTAATAAGTAAATGAATGAATGCTAAATAGGGAGTGGGGAATTCTTAGGAAGAAGTTACAAAATAAAGCCTGTCCCATTCTGAGAAGCCCAAACAGGTAATTTTTTTCTCAAGAAAGATTACATTTAATTAGCTCCCAATTTGCTTCAAGTAACAGAAGGGATTTAAGAGTTTATGGTAATAATATGCAAAAGGTTGAAATGCCTTTGAAACATATGCTAAAGTTTGCCCCTGAACAGAGTGCAAATGCAATTGATGTATAAGGGGAGGGCAGGTGGAGGATAAGGAATGCCCTGAGCTTCTGAAGTACATAGGAAGGCAGCTGGCAGTGACTCTTATGGATCCATGTTTAGATGCAGGATTATAATAGGCTATACTCAGGTTGCACTGTCCTTGGTGGAACTACACAATGTCCAGGGTCAAGGTGTACAGGTGAGACTGCAGATTTTGAATGCATAAATTTTCTGATAATAATAGCTAATTCTTCATGGAAGCTTAATATATGCTAGCCTCTATTTTTGGAGTGTTATATGAATTAGCATATTAATTCTTAGGAGAACCATACAAGGTAGGTATAATTACCTTTATTTTGTAAATGAGGAACTCAAGACACAGTGGATTTAAAATTTTTTTTCAAAGCCTCTTGAGTAGGAAGTAGGGGTCAGAATGAAAACTCAGGCAATTACCTCCCAAACTCTATACTATATAAATATATCACAGTTTGCACTCTCCTGTTCATACATCAAATGCTTACTGTGAGGATTGACTGTGTTAGGAGTTTAGGGCATTTCTTGGCATACAGATGTGCCCCTGTATATTGCTGTATATGTTTTTCCTTGTAAGGTATCAACAAACATTTATTCACCAAATAGGTACCCACAGCAGAACAAAATAACTCTTCCACCCAAGTCTAACTCAGTTAACTAGTGAGTTTATTGGGGTTACTTGGAGGAGCATGGATGACCCAAAGGCTATGTTACCCCAAATCCCATTTTAGACAGAGTGATGGATGACTCACAAAAGTGAGTCTCCCTGTATGGACTGACAGAAGGTTGGCTTGACAAAGAGTTTCTTTTCCCCAACAGTTGTAATTGCTTAGATGACCTTGGGGAGAATCCTTGTGAACCTTATAAGTTTCAAGAAACTCCTGAGATATCTGAGTTGTTACTTGATGAACCTTAAGAGTTTATTCATTTCTTGATTCTTAAGCCTCTCTCTAGGATGGAATGTTTCAATTCAGGGAACATCACTGTATAAAAGCCTTGCAGACTTTTTCTGTTTTTCTTTGGTCTAATGCCTAATTCTGGTATCTATACTTTCTTTTTAGTCTGAGTTTCCCTTGGTTAAGCTGATTCAGCCATTATAAGCATAATATTACCAGTTATGGTTTGTTTCTTCCTTCTTTCTTTTCTCTTTTTTTTCTTCTTTCTTCTCTCTCTCTCTCTCTCTCTCTCTCTCTCTCTCTCTCTCTCTCTCTCTCT
>CAJQZJ010033828.1:1352734-1389840 GCA_907164525.1 Lophiomys imhausi | reverse complement strand
TCTCTCTCTCTCTCTCTCTCTCTCTCTCTCTCTCTCTCTCTCTCTCTTGCATTGACACTCACTCTCTCTCTTGCATTGACACTCACTGTAACCCAGATTGGTTTTTAAATCAAGATCCTCCTGTGTCAGGTTTCCAAATGCTAGGATGACAGATGTGTGCTACTATACTCAGTTAATTAGCCGCTTTCCTGTCCAGATCATTCAGATGCCAATTGGGATAAGCATGGAGAAGAAAAGGATTCATCTTCACACTGGTGACTTATAGAATACTGGATGGAGTACTTTTTTAATGCTTATTTATTACTTCAAGTTATATCTCCATCACAGCGCCCTCTTTCCACTCCTCCCGGTTCTACCCTCCCACCTTCTCCTCCCTCTCCCACCCATCCCACTCCTCCCTTGTGGGGTGTCCCTACATATCAGCTTCTCTCAGTTCAACAGTTATATGAGGGCTAATAGCTTCCTGTCACACTGGGGGCCTATATGGTAGCACCCCCAGGGTAAATTGTCCCATTAATGGGTAACAAAATCTATGTTCCTGATCCTTTTGGTGTGTTGGTTGTAGGATAGTTATCCTGTACTATATGGCTAAAGTCCAATTATGAGTGAGTAGATACCATGTGCATCTTTCTGAGTCTGGATTAGCTCACTCAGGATGAGCTTTTCTAGTTTGAATGGAGTACTTTTAAAGACTCAAAATCTCCGCATACGAAAATAGGTGTAGGGTGATGAACATTAAGTACCTTTGAAAAACAAGAAGCCTGAGGGTGTTAAAACCACTTATATCATAGTCATATATTTGTGTATTATGTCCCTAGGGTAATGGTTGTGGGTCTAAAGTGACAATATAAACATTAAAAGGTATAGAGGGTGGGGCCTGCATAGATGGTTCAGTGAGTACAGTATTGATTCTGTAAGCCTGAGGACCTTTGTTTGTTTCACAGCATCCATGTAAAATTCTAGGTATGATGGGGCAAGCTTATTAGGTCAGCATTGGTAGAGCACAGCCAGATAGATCCCTGAGGCCCAGGCAACCTAGCAAAATCAGTGAGCTTTCAACTGAATGAGAGAAGTGTGTCACAAAATAAGGAGGAAGGCAACTGAAGAAGACATAGACTATGATCTTCTAGTCTCTACACAAATGTGCATATTATTATGCCCCCCCCTCTCTTGTTGTCTTTCTCTCTGTCTGTCTCTGTCTCTGTCTCTTTGTATCTCTTGGTCTTGGGCTCTGTCTCTCCTTTTCTTTTCTCTCTCTCTCAAACACACACACACACACACACACACACACACACACACACACACACACACCACAAATAAGATGTAGATTAATAGGAAGGAGAGGTAGATCAGGGACATAAGCCAGAAACAGCATGGGGCAGTTTCATGTTGTGACAACATGTGCTACACAGTGAATAAAAAGGTTGTGACATCAGTGACAGGTGAAACAAAGATGGGTTTGGACTTGGAGTCGTGACGTGAAAACTAAAGATGAATGCATGCACATACAACCAGGATGAATGAAACCATAAGCTCTCAAACTCAGACACACTTCAGTTTTGACTTCTCTGCAGAGAAGCATACTATCAAGAGCCAGAATATTTTGTGAAAGATTTGGCCATGGGGTAGTTAGTTCTTACTGACAAGCTGATAAGCGACAGATAACAAAGAACTTGGTAAGTTTCAGAACAATGTCTTTTAAGCAGAGACCACTGAGAGTTGAGATTATTGAAAGCCTCAGGTTCTGGGAAAAAATTTAATAGACTGCTGTGTGTCTTTTGTGCCATGTAAGGACAGATTGGTATTCTGCAGTGGACCCTGATAGACACACAGTTGGGGGACATACAGCAGTTGAAGCTAATAATAGAGAAGCCTGGAGCATAGACACAAAGGCTGTGGAAGTCATGGTGGGTGACACAAACCTACAAGGGAACACGTGAGCATAGCTTCTCCTGGCCCTCTCCCTTACCCTGATGAGCTGAAAAGGCTGTCACCAGCATTTGAGGGAGTCCAATATGGTACAAAGCTCTGCAACTGACTCCCAGCTGAGGTGTGTGATCTGATCTTGGAGCCTCTGGGAATGCTTTGGTTTTATCTTCAGATACTGGTTCCTGAAAGTCAGAAACATTATCAAGGCATGTTAGTTTACTTGCTCCTGCTCCCTGGGCATTTTCCATCCTTTACTTCATTTGCTCTTCACTAGAATCCCAACGTGGCAGGAGACCTTTCTAAAAGCATTTTCAGTTTTGCACATAAGAAATGGATGATTTTAGAAAATAGGAACTTGGTTACATCATGTAAAACTATGATATTAAAATAACTTGATATGATTATAGGATGTATGATTGTATCACCTCTGCTCTGCTACTCTGTGGTGGCTCCTTGTGTCAGTAGAGTGTTAGAGTGGCATTCTTTCTATTTTGGTATAGCATGTGCCAATACCTGTCTGGTTTCTAGTCAATCAAGATTCTACCCTTGCTTTTTGTGAGTCATGGTATGCAAAGATTTGTAAATACTGGCAACCTTAAAGCATGTGATATAGAAGCAGGGATCTGAGCAATGTTTTCCTATCTAGACTCTATTCAAAGGGACTCCCCTTTACTCTTTTCATGACTATATCTTTATAGATGACTATTAGACATCTATCAAAATCTTGCTATTTGGCTGGTATTGTATTGGGATTTAAGGATGAAGCAACTAGAAAGTTACAGAATGTGGATGTCATTTTATGAACTATAATGCTAAATTAATAAATCATTCTTTTACACAAATACTTCTCATTTATCCTCACCACAATAGATGGAGCCATATAATTATTCTTTACACTTTCCTGTTCTCCTTGAAGATGCTCAGAATTCCCCAATCTTTCATCTATAGACAAAAAAAAAAAAAAAAAAAAAAAAACGATATCTAGGATGTGAGACTGATTTCTCCCTGCTGAGCAGAGGTTGCGTAGACCCTAACTTTCCACTTGTTCTTATCTCCATCTCGCCCACCACTGGGACCCTAGCTGTTCTTAACCCCCTATTCTGACCTGTATAAGGAAAAGTTATTATGTTGCATACAAACTCCCTCAAAGTATGTGAAACAGGGCAATTGAAATGAGTGGTAAAAAGGAACAACATTGTAAATGAGAACACAGAGTTTAAAATATATTTCAATATTCATCTATATTCTCTAGAGAAAGAAAATGTGGCAGTCTAGATAACTGATCTTTCCACACTTCATAATGTTTTGAATAAATTTTGAATTCCTAACCAAAAAAAACTCTGAAAAGCAAAATAAATGAGATGTTGTGACAAAATAAGTCAACCTCATTCATTAGTTGTTGACTGTTTACAGTAAAAAAAAAAAAAAAAAAAAAAAAAATTTACCCTGCGGTGATACACAAATGTCTGCAAGTAGAGTAAACAGCCTTTTAGAAACAATCTCTTAAAGTGGAAGATTAAATTTAGGGAGCTTAAACAAAAGCCCAGGATCTCATATTGAAGCAGGGCTGTTCACCACAGTGTAAGGTAGCCCACCTGAACATTAATGCTCTGGCCCCTGATTTTTCCTTTGGTGGAAAGAAGGATGAAGTTCTTGTAGCAAGTGTTTAAGGATAAAATGAAGAAATTTCTGGTTTCTGGAACAGCCTCATGTTTTGACAAATAAATTAAAAAAAAAAAAGCACTGAACAGAAGACTCCTTAGAGGTCGGTCATTATGCCATTATGCGGACATCTGAGAGAATCATTTTGCTCTTCATTTGGATTCTACTCAAATCCCTACTAAAAAGGTGATCAGGCTATTTGGATACAAGGCTTTTGTCAAAACAATGCTGAGATTTCCTTCCAATCAGCAGAAAAGCAGGAACCAGGCACCCTTCTATTGAAACATAAATCTTCTTTTATTCATTTACTGTTTTCTCTCCTGATCCAGAGGAACATAGTTGATTTATTTTTTGTTAAAAAAAAAAAATGATGACTGCATATAGCTCATGGAGACTAGGGCCAGTCTTTTTGCAGAGACATACAGTGCCCCTAAATCCCTGGGATCTCCCCAGAACAAAGACTTGAAAACCCCCTTTCAAATAAATTGTTCCAGCTTCCATGCCGAGATACTGCGTAGCACATCCAGCAATAATATAAAGCCAGTTGTCCCTCAAATCAGGTGAAGCAGAGAGAAGGTAAGCAGGGAATATTATAATAATTCATACTCAGGGCTCAGAAGTTAACTCTCACAAAACTTCCATGAAGAAATTCCTTTGAAAGCAATTGAGAGAGAAATTCTGAAATGTCATAATCACAAGAGTAACAAGTAATGGAGCTGAAATCTGAACTTGGGTCTTTTGATCCCTAAATCCTATGATTGTACAACATTGTGAGAAAATTTTGAAAATAGGTTTAGATTTTCTACTTCCTTTTTGAAAGTTTATAAGAAAATCCACCACTTCTCTAACAGCAAAACTTGAAGATTCTCCTCCTAGTTTGGCAAGGTTTTACATAAGGGAACAAACAGTATACTTTTGGCTCTGCAGGAATAAAAGAGTGTAACCTAACTCTACTCTTCCATTGTAGCATCAAAACAGCCATAACTGCTAACAAGGGCAGGATGGATGTGGTTGTGTTCTAACAAGACTTCACTGTGAAAGTAGACATTTGGTCTACAGACAGACAATCCCATTTAATTTCTAGGAGAGAAGTTGAAGGTGTTACCTGTATATTGAGTCTTGTAAAGAAGACAATGAACCCAATACACTGTTTTTGTTGTCATTTGTTTGTTTTTGAGAAGTGGTCTTGGCAAATCAGTTCCAGGCCAGTCTTAGTTCTACAAGTCTAATTTTCTCTTCTGATTTTTTAGCCTAAAATGGAAGTTATGCACTTTGAACATCGTGGAGGAAGCATAAGAATAAGAGAGAAGGAAGTTCATGTATTTATTAGAATGCCATTTGTCTGAGAGAAACTCTAGTTGTTTGAAGATTGGCAATGGAGAAGGACCCTTTCACGTCCATTATCTCTTCACTTGGACATTGGGATTTTGGTGTTGTTGTTGATTTATCTTTTTGGGAGGTGAAAAATACTTTTCGTTTTAATTTTTGAGAGTCTCATACATGTATAAAATAGATTATGAGTATACACACGCATATACACATGCACAAACACATTACCCTCTGGGATTCCCATTCTTTTCCTTCTGAATTGGTTCTTCTTTCAATTTAGTCCCCAGTGGCTATACCACTAGAGAAAATATCACTCTATCTTCTGGGTATAGTCAGTGTCTTCTCATTTGGTTTAAAACATTTTGGGATTATATGAGAATATAAAATGCTTACCTAGTATGCATGAGTCTTAGGGATAAACTCCAGCACTGCAAACATGAACAAGACCCCAAACTAAACCCTTGGATATTTAAATCAATTAATGCCACTGTATTTTGTCTTTCTTCCTCCTATTTGTATGACCTAGGGCTACATGCTCAGAATTAGCTGACAGATTTATGAAGACATAAAAACAGGCCTGCTCTCTTTTTTTGTTTGTTTACTAAAAGTAATCTACCCTTGCACTCCTATGATCCTATATTGCTGTCTGTCTGGCCTCATGTGTCAATAGATCAACTTCATGAATAGTTGAAGCTATACTGTTTAGCTATAAAGGTTATGATGTTGCATCAGATTATAACAGTAATTTGAATGCCGATTCCAATACTTTGTTTGCAATGCAAATGTGTACTGGCAATTCATGCTCTTAGGTCAGGATGGTCTGAGGAACTCTTACCATGATTATCACTACTTATATGACAGACAGTATTTTCCTGACCTTAGCAATCTTTGAGAAGAGGCAGACCTCCATTCAGCAGATTCCAAGAGGGAAGATCAGATGGATGTCCTTCAACAAGGTCAAGGACAATGGTCCCTCAACTGACCAGAGCTAAGATTTATTACCTAATTACCTCTTCTTCCCATGAAAACCAAGCCAGTTTTCCCTAAGGCTTGAAGACTGTTTGATCATATTTTCTTGTCATTCTCTGCCATCAGAAAAAGTATCCAAATCTGCCTGGAATGGAAGAAAAGACATTTCTTTTACATTCTCTGGATGAGAAGAAGTAGTAACAATGTCTGATTATTCATCTCCTACTTTTTGTGAGGTTGAATGTCAGGTCCATCTCAGAAAAAGAGAGAAGAGGGGGGAGAAGAAGAAGGGAGGGAAGGTAGGAAGAAAGGAAGGAAGGAAAGAAGGAAGGAAGGAAGGAAGGAAGGAAGGAAGGAAGGAAGGAAGGAATCCCTGCTAAGGATTTCACCCTCTGAAGTAGAGATACTGTCATTATTATTATTATTATTATTATTATTATTATTATTATTCTCTTGTATATTACATCCTGACCACAGTTTCCCCTCCCTCCTCTCCTCCCAAATCTTCCCCATCCTACCTCTCCTCTTCCCCAGATCCATTCCTCCTCCATCTCTCTGAATTTATCAAGGCCTCCCTGATTAGTACTATGCTCTATATGAACTCTTTCTGGCCTAGACCCTCTCTCTATATTATGCTAAATAATATTTTAGAGAAATTAATCTTGTTGGGAAAATGTGAGGGGGGAAAAAACAGCAAAGTTCAGAGTTTTCATTTAACATCAAAGTACTCACCAGTTCCAATCCTGCTTAAGATAAAAATCTAACATTTTTAGGTTGGTCATAAAATAAATGCATTTACATAAACAAAAATATTTTAAATGTATTTACACCATAATGAGAAGGGAATAGTTCCAATTATACAATATATACTACCAAATAAAACCCCTAGCACGAGGAATGGGATACCTCCTTTAGAACGGTTGATCAGAGGGTACTCATAAGCCCCGTAAATGGTACAGACTGTGCCTACTGCTCTTGGTTACCACCAGAAGATGATGATTAAATCCTATTGCCTAAGACACTGAACACTTGAATCATAAAACACAGAGATATACAGCTGGTATTCCAATGTCAATTTCCTCTCTACTGGCTTGTTTTCATAATGCTGGAAGGTGACATGTACACTACTGGAGTAGAAAGTTAATCATCAATTTTACCCATCAAAGAATACTAGGAGTTATAATAATCTGCCTGGCAAGATAAGTCTATGAGTTCAGCAGTAGTAAAACGTATTGAAAATAACCAACCATTTTAATTTGTTCAAGACTCACTCCATATGATGGAATCCATATTTTATACTATCAGCAAGACCAAGACCTGTGGATATATATTTCTTAGGCCCTAGGGGAAAACCTACTACTATTACTCTACCACATAGGTATAGCAATAAAATGACTCCTAATGACTTATCAGTAGACATATTAGGGCCTCTCACAACCCTTAGCAGAGAAGCTTCTTGAAGATGTCAATTCATACTGATCATCAGCTTGTCAAATCTCAGAGAGTAAGAGGCTTGATGCCTATATTGCACCCTTCCTCTTATGGCTCATAGATCTATGCAGAAGTAGAGGCAGAAAGATTATAGAGGCCAGAGACCACAGATGTCTACAAGGAAGCAGTGTTTGTGCACACTGCAGGACAGTTGCACATATAAACTCACAGTGCTGTGATAGCATGCACAAGACATATAAATTCAAGCCAGAAAAAATACCAGATGACAAGGGGATGTCGGCATGGTACTCCACTCCAAGACAAGCCATTTAACACAAACTAATCATAGTGGGTTTAGGAACAAGAAAGAGAAAGAAAGGCTGGCTGGGAGGGAAAACGTGACAAAATTGAGTGGGTAAGGAGGTAGGGGAAGATCTGAGAGGAGTTGGTGAAGAAAGATGAATATGATCAAAAAATACTGTACGAAATTCTCAGTTAATAAAATATTGCATGTGTGTATATATATATGTGTGTATATATATATACAAAAAAAGAAAGGTGAATGCAAAAAGATTATTGTCTACCTAAACTTGGTTTGAGTTTGTGATTAATTTTTGCCCCAATAGAATTTTGTCCAATTAGAATCATGATGCATTTTTGCTTGAACTATGAAGACATTGAATCAAAGAATTCTATTTATGAAATATAAAATGGTATTTTAAAACTAACTTTTTATTTGTTTATTTATTTATTTATTACTTCAGGTTACATCTCCATTGCAGTGTCCTCTTTCCACCCCTTCCAGTTCCACCCTCCCACCCTCTAACCCCTATCCCTTCCATCCCACTCCTCTAGAGTGGAGTGTCCCTAGATAACAGTCGCCCACCCCAGTTCAGCAGTCATATGAGGGCCAAGAGCCTCCTCATACACTGGGGGTCTACAAGGCAGCACCACTAGGGCAAAGTGTCTCACTGACAGGAAAAAAGTCTATGTTCGTGTTCCCTTTGTTGCATTCATTGTAGTATAACTATCCTGTACTATATGGCTAAAATCCAAAATCCAACTATAAGTTAATAGATGCCATGTGCATCCTGCTTGGTCTGGGTTAGCTTACTCAGGATGAGCATCTCTAGTTCCATCCATTTGGCTGCAAACTGCATGATTTTGTTGTTTCTGATAGCTGAGTAGTATTCCATTATGTAGATGTACCACGGTTTTTTAATCCATTCTTCAGTTGAGAAACATATGGGTTGTTTCCAGTTTCTAGCTATTACAAATAAGGCTGCTATGGACATAGATGAGGAAACTTCCTTGTGATTTGGTGAGGAATCATTTGGATGTATACCCAGAAGTGTTATGGCTGGGTCCCAAGGCAGAACTATTCTAACTTTTCTAAGACATCACCAGACTGACCTCCATAGTGGTTGAACAAGCCTGCACTCCCACCAGGAATGGAGAAGGGTTCCCCTTTCTCCACACCCTCTCCAGCATGTGCTGTCATTTGAGCTTTTGATCTTAGCCATTCTGACAGGTGTGAGATGCAATCTCAGAGTCCTCTTAAATTGCATTTCTCTGATGATTAAGGATGTTGAACATTTCTTCAAGTGTCTCTCAGCCATTAGGGATTCCTCCTTTGCAGATTCTCTGTTTAACTCTGTTCCCCAATTTTTGATTGGATTATTTGGTTTCTTGGCATTTAATTTCTTGACTTCTTTGTAAATTATGGATATTAGCCCTCTGTCAGATGTGGGGTTGGTGAAGATATTTCTCCAATCTGTAGGCTGCCATTTTGTTCAAATGACAGTGTCTTTTTACCTTACAGAAGCTTTTTAGTTTCATGAGGTCCCATTTATTGATTGTTGGTCTTAGATTCTGAGCTGTTGGTGTTCTATTCAGGAAGTTGTCACCTGTGCTGATGAGTTTGAGGGTTTTCCCTACTTTCTCTTCTAGTAGATTTAGTGTGTCCGGCCTTATGCTAAGGTCTTTGTTCCATTTGGACTTAATTTTTGTACAAGGTGATAAGTATGGGTCTAATTTCATTCTTTTACATGTGGACATCCAGTTGGACCAGCACCATTTGTTGAAGATGCTGTCCTTTTTCCATTGTATGGTTTTAGCTTCTTGTTCAAAAATGAAGAGACCATAGGTGTGTGGGTTCATTTCTGGGTCTTCAACTCGATTCAATTGATCCACTGGTCTGTTTCTATACCAGAACCATGTTTTTTTTATTACTATTGCTCTGTAGTACAGCTTGAAATCTTGGATGGTGATACCTCCAGATTTTTTTTTTTCTTTTTGTACAGACTTTTTTGTTATTCCATATAAAGTTGAGAATTTCTTTTTCCAGGTCTATAAAGAATTGTGGTGGTATTTTGATAGGAATTGCATTGAATCTTTATATTGCTTTTTGTAGGATAACCAAAAAATAAAGCAAACCCTATCAAGAGGAGCAGAAGGCAGGAAATCATCAAACTTATGGCTGAAATCAACAACTTATAAACAAAAAGAATGATACAAAGAATCAATGAAACCAAGAGTTGGTTCTTTGAGAAAATCAACAAAATAGACAAACCCTTAGCCAAATTAACTAAAAGGCAGAAGGAAAAACCCCAAATCAACAAAATCAGAAATGAAAAGGGAGAAATAACAACAGATATTGAGGAAATCCAGAGAATCTTTAGGTCCTACTTTAAAAAGCTATACTCCAGCAAATTTGAAAACCTAAGCGAAATGGACAATTTTCTTGATAGATTCCACCTTCTGAAGCTAAATCAAGATCAGGTTAAAGATTAAACAGCCCCAACCCCTAAGGAAATAGAAACAGTCATTAAAAATCTTCCAACCCCCCCCCAAAAAAAAGCCAGGGCCAGATGGTTTCAGCACAGAATTCTACCAGACCTTCAAAGTAGAGCTAATACCAATACTCTTCAAGCTCTTAAACAAAATAGAATCAGAAAGAACACTGCCCAACTCATTCTATGAGGTCATAGTCACCCTGATTCCTAAACCACACAAAGACCCAACAAAGAAAGAGAATTACAGACCAATCTCCCTCAATAACATAGATGCAAAAATGCTTAATAAAATACTCAAAAATTGAATCCAAGAACATATCAAAGTATCATGCACCATGATTAAGTAAGCTTCATCCCAGGAATGCAGGGATGGTTCAACATACAAAAATCCATCAATGTAATTCATGATATAAACAAGTTGAAAAAAAACCACATTATAATCTCGCTAGATACTGAAAAAGCATTTGACAAAATCCAACACCCCTTCATGCTAAAAGTCCTGGAGAGAATGGGCATACAAGGGCCGTACCTAGAAATAATAAAGGCAATATACAGTAAGCCAGTAGCCAACATCAAATTAAATGGAAAGAAACTTAAAGCATTTCCTCTAAACTCAGGGACAAGGCAAGGATGTCCACTTTCACCATATCTCTTCAACATAGTACTTGAAGTGCTTGCTAGAGCAATAAGACAGCTAAAGGAGATCAAGGGAATACAAATTGGAAACAAAGAAGTCAAATTATCCCTATTTGCAGACGATATGATAGTATACATAAGTGACCCCAAAAATTCCACCAGAGAACTATTACAGCTGATAAACACCTTCAGCAAGGTGGCTGGATACAAAATTAATTTTTTAAAAAATCAAAAGCCCTTCTTTATACAACAAATAAATGGGCTGAGAAAGAAATCAGGGAAACAACACCCTTCACAATTAGCCACAAACAATATAAAATACCTGGGGGTAACTCTAACCAAGCAAGTGAGAGACCTGTATGACAAGAACTTCAAGTCCTTGAAGAAAGGAATTGAAGAGGCTATCAGAAAATGGAACTATCTCCCATGCTCATGGATAGGTAAAACTAACTTTTCTAAGTAAGGGAAAACAAAGCACTTTGAAGAGTTCAGCTGTTGGTTCAGCATAAAGAACAAGAGAACTTTCCAGGAGTGTTTCCTGGGTGCTGCATATTAATTATATCAGGAAACAATATCTGAAGGTTCCTAGAAGAAAAAACAAAAATAAACCCAAGAGTGCCATGCAATTGGTCATTCATATCTAAAAGAACTGCATTAGCCAGGCAGTGGTAGCACATGCCTTTAATCTCAACACTTGGAAGGCAATGGAGGATCTCTATGAGTTCCAGGTCAGCCTGGTCTACTGAGCAAGTTCCTGGAAAGCCATTGCTACACACAGAAACCCTGTCTTGAAAAACAAAAACAAACAAACAAAAAACCAAAACTGTTTGTTCAATTGTAGGCTTAAGTGTCTTTCTGCCCAAGTTCTTTTAAATAGTCACTTCCCTACTGAGATTCTGTGAAGGTTGTCTTGTTTTGTTTTTCTATATTTGTTAGTTCTGTGTTTTGTCTGCCAAGAAGAGCTTTGTATATCCTCAGGACACATATTGTCAAGAGTCCTGTGTTGCAGACTATCTCTCCAGGAGTTGATTAGCTGATGTTTGATTTATCAAAGGATCAACTAAAGAGCAACCCCATTAGCCTCTCATCATAATAGTGCTATGATTGTTCATGAGAAGGGATGTAAGACTGCATCTAGAAGGATTATGAACATGCATGCAATGTGGAAAGAAACTGGGATATGCAAACTCTGTGACAAAGTTCTCCTAGAAACAGTCTTTGAGATGCTATGCTAGCCACTTACAAGATGATGGAAATAAATACCAATTCAACAGGGTCTTTCATTAACTGGTAAGGTAAGTGGGTACATATACCCTTTTATGCTGGATTGTAGGAAAATCAGGTTTACTAAAAGTATGGTTCTCATACCCATGAATCTCTCTTATAACTGTGTTACTGGTACCACATGGTAATTTAAAAAGAGGAAAAATGAAAGGAAGCAATAAACTTAGGAATTACTTTTCTTGCATCTATATTCAATGTTTCCTCTTCTTTTTCTTCTTATGTAATGAATATTTACAAAACATGAGGATCTCTGCTCAGGGTCCATCTGCTTCAGCACAGGGTTTCTCACCTAATGCTTTAATCTCCTGACAATGATGTCACAGCCCTTTCTATGTAGAATTGGTTATAATTAGGGCTCCAGGTAAAACTTCAACAGCAGGAACAGATGGGCACATAAGAAGCCAATTGTCTATACACATGCAAATTTCATCAGCACTAGGAGAATGAAGAAAATTGTAAGAAATGGAAATTCTCAGTCCCATATCAAGCCTCTGTATGGTATGGATGAGTTTGTTGGTGTCAGATGCCCTTCAGAGGCCACCAGGGAACACAACTAGGCCATTGAAATTCAAGGCTACTGGCTTTTGATATGGGTGTTGGGGGTGGGGATTGGGATGGGTGTCCTTCTGCCTAGGCATAAAGAAGTGGGTGTTAACATACTTGCCTCAGAGGGAAGAGGCACTGTCAATCTCGATTAGCTCCTTTAAAGAACATTTGTGTGTGACAAAAAATAAAAATGATGCAGTAGTGTGAAGTGAAAAGCAGTAATTGCAGATTCTTCTCAATGAGTGTTTTAGATTGTTGTGATCCTGTATTGTTGAAGTCAATGAATTATCGGTTAAGTGTAAAAAAAATACAGCCCTTTTTGTATCAATTTATGTGGTTCCAGAAAGCCTACAGGATCAGTTTAGTACTTGCAGAAATGGGAAATAAGGAAGCCGGGTAGAGTAGCCTGTAATCTTTCTGCATAGACAGAGCCATTCCAAACTGCCCTACTCCCCTACTCCAGTTTCTAAGCAAACTGTCATCTCATTTTCCTTTCTCACATGGGGTGAGCCAATTTGATCAGTGCACACTGACTCATAGTCATCCCTCCTCCTGTATCTCAGTTAATGTTTCCCAGCATCTTATTCTCATCTGCAGAAGTCAAGCTAGTCTTCCCTTCTACTATCCCACAAAGAATCCTCTAAACAACTTTCCTAAAATGGTTTTGGTCCTTAATTTCTCAACTCAGATTAGATATGTTCTGTCCCTGAAAGGAAATCCAAGTGGAAAAAAAAGAAAAGAAAAATCTTCTTGTAAAAGTTATACAAGCATACACTTGTAGAAGAATATGTAAATCTTCAGTTCAGCAATCCCATTCCTAGTGAGACCTATGTTTCACAAAGATATGCATATTAGTTGGTCAAAAGACACACTAGATTGTTAGTGACAGTGTCTACTCCTAATAGTACCACACTGAGATATTAAAAATGGGGGTTATTTGTACAGGGAACAATGTGTAGAATGAGAATGCTCAATCCATTACTCTGAAGAATAATGATGATAATGGTGATAATAGTAAGGAATGTTCAAGTAAAGAATAAAAGAGAGGTATTAGAGAGTTGGCTCTGTGATTAATGCATATTTTGTTCTTGTAGAGCACCATTGTTTGATTCCCAGCACTCATACATGATAGCTCACAACTATCTGTAACTCCAGGTCCAGGGGATCCAATGCCTTTGTCTGACCTCCCTCGTATGCAGCACACACTTGGTGCACATACATTCTTGCTGGCATTCATATATAAAATAAAATGATTAAGTATAACTTTTAAAAATTTAAAGAATGAGAGAAAATAAATCTAACTTCTATTGAAATTGCTCTTTATACAAGAAATTTTAAAAAAAGGAGTAGAGACAAGCTGAAGGATCATGTAGTATCCTATCCTATAATGTAGATGTAAGCTCTATGAGTTTGTTTGTTGTGCAAGAATTCATTGAGTCATATATTTATAAAATGTATGCTTTTCAGTGTAAAATATGTACCTCAAAAGGAAATTTAAAATTTAAATATAAAAGAAAATGTCCCAGAATGTAAAGCTTTTGCTCAGTCATTTATTAATTGTTTAAAATCAGATTTCAATATTTTTAGTAGGCATTTCCCTGTCCTTGAAGATCTTCTAAGGCATTCTTTATTGTTTTTACTCTTTGATGGTCCACTTATTTTACTCCTCCCCTCTATAATGTGTCTCAATTCCAGTCATTTAGGCAAAATTTCTTGTAACTTACAAGGAACACAAAGTTGGATTATAACCAGATATTCTGCCAATGCTGTCAAAAGAATATTGAATGACAGTCTAGATATACAAGGAAAGCAAGAGAAAGATTTCTAAAACAAATAAAATTTTTTCTTCTAAAATAAAACACACACTATTACCAGTATGCATAGATTCATAAAACATTGTCCTATGAACCCAAATATCTTCCAAGGCAGTCAAAATCCCAAGGCAGAACTGTATAAAGGACAGGACTGGTGGGAAGTATTCCATGTATAGCTACTTATAAAAGTAAGACTGAGGATTAAAGGCACCAAGGTAATATGCACAATGCCTAGAAACCAATGTGAAGAGACTTCTACATGAACTTAATAAGCATAAGATTCTAAATAAAATCATACTCAATGTAACTGGCCACCTTCCAAAAGTATTAGAGAACCTATTAATTATCTTGAAAAGTGGGTAAATAAAAGAAAAGAAGCGCTGCTATCCTGCCTTTCTTACATGAGCTGGTGGTAGATAATGGAGAGACAAGTAATTAGCCACAGCTCACATAACTGACCAAAAACAGAAGACAGAATCTGCTCTAGTTTTTTGGGTTTTGTTTTTAATTGGGTAAATCTATGCTTCTGCTGCACAAAAATTTACAATATGATATTCACAGTTTCTCTATCTCTTTATGGTCTGTTGTGGAAGAGCTTTGATAAAAGCCTTATAAGTCTGGTTGGACTAAGTTTTGATGGGTTTACAAATATCACGTAAACCAGCATGGCTTCATAACAAAGATGTGCTTGCCACTCTTAGTCATAGAATTTTCCCTTGGGTTCTATTTTTCATAGACTAATGGAGCAGTACCCACTTTGAACGTTCTTAGCTGCTTATGCTAGATGAGGGAGATAACTGTAAAAGTCTCATGCATACACTAGATTAGCATGGAGATACAAATCACTTAATGTAAAAAAAAAAAGGCTAATTAAGCTGTTTACCCAGTATTTATATCATATTTAATTGGTTCGGCAGCCATTCCTTAACCAACCATTATACATGAGCACACAGACACCACATGGATTTTATCAAGCCTTGGCCTGAGTTGTGCATTCCTGGCCCATCTAAGCTAGCTCTTAATTCTATTACCCAAATATGACCCCATATATACATACGTCCCCTTGGACTGCCATTTTCCATACCATGCCAATGTTCCTGGCCATGTGGAATGAGGTTCTTTTTCCTAACCCATAGCATGTGTCTTTCTTCCTGCTGCTCGTGGCTAGAATGCTTTAGTCTCTCTCTAAAGCGCAGGCTTCCTGCTCTAATCCCAGGAAGTCCCACCTTTCTCTGTCTTTGCCCAATCTCAGGCCTCGGCATTTTATTTAACTAATCAGATTCAATGTAAGTAACAGACAGCAAGCAGGACCAATTAATTAACATTTAGAATGCTTAACATTTCCCCAACAACTTAGGTTCATGAATTATTTAGAAGAAAACTAGTGACATTACCCTTTCCAATCACAAATAACTCAAAAACAATTAACCCAAATAACAATTCTGCTATATGCTTAAAAGGCAGAAAAATTAAGCAACCTTTGAAATCACATTAATAATTTCTGAAATATTTAATTTACCATTTACCTACCACAGTTCTATATCCAGAAACAGAAATCATTAGTTATCCATATATTATAATTAAGTAAGGAAAACTATGATGCCTTCTGGGCAAACTAATACATTCTAAATTAATATGACCAACTATTTTATAACCTGAGGAGAACCTCAAACACCCAGGAATTCATAAAATGTTAAACAACTGAAGATTGGGAAGGAATAGGTACTGAGCAGAGGATACTGGTTGCATTACCTTTTACTACCTTTTTTAAGAGAATACCACATGTCTGTTCTCCACTTGGTCCCCATGGTCCTTTGTGGGTATTATCAGGGCAAGACAGGCTATAGAGCTTAAGAATCCATTGTGATAATCTTGAACAGACAGCAGCAAAACAAAATATGAAACAACATTCTTTACAAAAAAAATAGCTGATCTAAAAGGGAAGTGACTTCAGTGGGTTTAACTTATTTCCTATATAGAAGAGCCAATAGAACATTGACCTGCAGGTACCTGTTTCAGATTCCTGCAATGAGTTACATTTGCCCCTGCAGGCATAGTTCATTTTGCTTTACTGTGTGCCTGTCTTTGTGGTAACATGGCTTCCACATATAGATGAAGTGACTATTACCCTTCATGACTTCACACCCAGCATTCATCACTGTCTACTCACCAACCATTTAACTGTGAAACTTTTCTTTGACCATCCCTCGCCTTCCTACTTCCTTTTGATTCACTTTCTGTAGAGTTATAAATTTCCGATTATGGTAAGTAGAATTAGGGCCTAAGATATTTTGTGTGCAATACTGTAGCCATACAAAATTTTGTGTGAGTGAAATTGGTTAAAGAATTTAACCTTTCTTAACTATCCTAAAGGTTTAAGACGGTTGGTATCAAGAGGCCAGAGATTCACATTTCATTTTTAAGTATCACTAGGTACAATACCTTTAAGAAGCGTTACCTTTAATTTTGTATCAATATACAAAGATCAATTCTAATGTGGCCAAATATACTCTTAATTTTGTATCAATATACAAAGATCAATGCCTATGTAGCCCAATACAATCTTAATATTATGTCAATATACAAGAGTCAATACCATTGTGGCCAACTATAATCTTAATTTTGTATCAATATACAAAGATCAATACCGATGTAGTCCAATACAATCTTAATTTTGCACAATATACAATGGTCAATACCACTTTAGCCAAATATAATACTAATTTTGTATCAACATACAAAGGTATAAGGGCATATTCAATAATCTGTGCCTTCTTCTTGGTCCTTCCCATACTATGTCTATGACTCATTTTTCTCAAGTCTGTGCACTCCTACATAGGAGAGAAAGAAGGATACAGAAAAGGAAAAGTAGGAAGTCCCTGGGTCTAACCTCCAAAACCCATTTAACAAGACCATTTAACAGCTTGTAGTCTCTTCCCCTAAATATCAAAGTTTTCTGTTATCCATCAAATAACCAAAAAGGGGGGGGGGAGAAACACCCTTCCCACCCTCTGGGCATGGGATGTAGCTCTCTTAAAATGACTTCCTGCTGATTTGGGTCGTAGTAAGCCTGTTTGGGGCCTGAACCAGAATGGAAAAATGGCTAAAAATGTTAGTACAATCCTAGTCATGCAAGCGTGTCATTTTGTTAGCTACTATGACAGTCTATCACAGATATTCTCTAAGCTACTCAGAAATCAAGTTGTTAAGAGACAAGCAACATTTGCTTATCTAAATACAAGAGATAGATAGGGCATCTTCAAAAACCCCAAGAGATCTGCAGAATATGGCATTCAAAGATGTTTTCTTAAATTAAATTTTTTTGATATCAAGACATGTCAGCTCCTGACAGCACTCCCTATTCTACTCCAAGTAGAAGATGAGCATCGAAGAATCTCCAGTGTGAGATGGTTGAACTAGTGGCAAGCCTATCTCTTGGCATGAAAAACCCCTTGCTTCAACTGTAGACAGACTGCTGTCCAAAAAGGACAAAACTTGGTAGCAGGTAAGTTGACAGCCTAGCTCTGCCAAGACAGGGTAGGTAAGTCCTTCATAATTCCTGCTCTACAATCAATGTCTGTCAGAGAAACGGGACCAAAAGGCTGAAGATTGATGCTGCAATGTATGGAGAGAATACAGGAACTGTCCAGGCAGCCACTGATATGTCATTTCTTAGTTTTGGAAGATGCAGGCCCTGCACTTCCTACATAATCAGATATATTTATCCCTTTCAGGTCTCTGAGGTGGTTGAAGAATAGATAGCTAGAGTCTCATAGTTAAATTTTGAGTTGTTTAGGAATCAAGAGGTGTTCTGGATCTAAGAAGATGTTTTTAAAATAGTGATGCAAGTTAGTATGAAAGCTGAGTCAGATATAGAACTTTAAACTCATGGAGATGGTTAGATGGTAGAATGTTAAAGTCAGGGGCCAAATATGTATGAACTGGACATTGGGAATGTATGCTGGGCCATTTAACTGTCATAAATGTGGCGTATTTATTTCTGTTGTTTTGTATAGTATTTACTGTTATAAGAGAAGGAACCATTTGTTGGACTGAAATGGGGGAGCTGTTGGGGGGAAGAGGGTGGAAGGGTGGAACAGGAAGGGGGAGTAGGGAAGGGATTGTGACTGAGATGTAACTTGAAGAAATAAAAAAATAAAGTATAAAAAAAAAGAATTTAACCTTACTTATATAATGATATGTGTTATACAATGTGGTATTTTAAATACTGGTTGTCTCTGTGTCCTCAGGATGACAGTGCAGTATTACATGAGAAATATGTCATGTTTCCTTCACCTGTTTCCTAACTTGTACATAGAATATTGGAGTGGGATATGAATACAACTCAGGGTTTCTACACATATATAAAAAAGTGTTTCTTCATAATGAATTCTTTCTCCTTATTCAGAGACTCACTTACGATTAGAACCAGGAAGGGTTTTGTTAAGGGAGTGGGCTTAGGTGGAGAATTCCTCAGATAGTTTTTCATTTTGCTGGTGAAATTCTACCTTTTTCCTTCCTTCCCTAAATGCACCCTGGAGCTACAACTTGAGTATTACAACAATAAAGGGAGACCGGGAAATTTCTGGGTCGTGAGTACTGATGTTATTGAACCAGAAAGATGCTGATGGTTGGATTCATTGTAGGAAAGAATAACTTTTTATTTAGTAAGCTGATCTTGCTTCATTTTTGTGTTCCTTGCAGCCAAAGTATTGCTCCAGAAATTCATACTGGTAAAGGAATTCCAAACAGGTAAAATGATATAACCAAAGTCATACAGCTAAGCCATTTACAGAGCTGTGATTGGAATGCAAAAATAGAGGAGACTCAGATATATTGTCCTCACTGCAGCAGCCCTCTACCCAGAGGGGTGAGGGGAAGAGGACTTGTGGCATCACCAAGGGAAAGTGGGCTGGGTTTGTTCAATTACTTTCAGCCTAACTTGAGTTTTAATGGGGAAATACTAAAGAAATATTTAAGAGGAAAAAATGTAGGGTACTTAAGTACATAACATTTAACTGACTCTACATTTTCACAGTGCAGAGTTGTGTCTCCCCAAAGCGATGCCACATTTATCAAAAAGTTTAGACAGTTGCATGAAAAGTAAAAGAAACAGATGACTAATTGTAATCTAAATTCTGTGCCTGTTGTCTAAGAGGGAAGAAGGAGGGCAAACAAGAAGAAACAGAAGAAGCCGTGGAAGCCGTGGTGCTGGGAGAATATAGGCTACTATGGGAACAAAATCGAAGCTCTCTCCAGTGTACAATGGAATGAAAGTGTGCTGTGAATGAGTAAACATGAGTTAGTGACATTTGGGGAAAAAAAAAAAAAAACCTTACCCTGGGTGATAAAAAATAGATGCCTGACCAATACATTTTCAGGATAGACCTTATTGATAAAGGAAATGATGCAAATTCTTTAAAGACAAAGGTTGATTATTTGTAATGCTTTTAGTCAAATACATGTTCACTGTTGTGCTCCATTTTGAACTTCTTTAAAGAACTTTAAATAAAAATAGAATTATATTCTTTTCCCCCATCCCTTTCCTCCTTCCAGCTCCTCCCAGCTACTCTCACTTGAACCCTTTCCTGATCTCCTCCCACTCTCAAATTGATAGCTTCTTCATCTGTGATTATCATTGTGTTATATATATGTATTACCCATATATATTCTTGTTTCTTTCAGGGCTGACCACTGTGCTTTGAAAAACCAATAAGGGGACTTATTCCTGAGAGGTTAATTTTCCTTCTTCCAGAGTCATTAGTTAACTGTAGTTCTTTGTCTATGCATGGAACCCCATGAAATTTTCTTTCCTCAGTGTTAACATACCAATTAAATTGGCAGCATTCCAGTCTTGTTTATGCAACCATTACTAGGAGATACTAATTCACAGCTGACTTCCTAGTATTCTGGCTCATAATCCTTATGCCCCCTCTTCCTTAATGTTCCCTGAGCTATAAATTCAGGAACTATAATATAGATGTATTCACTGTGACTGGGCTTCTCAGGAAATATTGATCTCTGAATTGTGTCCAGTTATGGTTTTCTTTGGTGGTTTCTATTTGCTGTAAACAGAGGTTGTATTATCCTACTAGCAAATTGATACTCATTCAAAGACATTTAGAATAGTCTATCAAACAAACATACTTGTATTGATGGCACTTTGAAGAGTAGAGGGTTGTTATGTAATAATTTCCTCTGGATTGAAACACTCCATTTTGGAAGGAAGCTTGTTACAGCTCAACAAGTATTAGAGAGAGAGGTTCCTGGAGATGCAGGAAGCAAACACCACACAAGTTTCAGGTGGTCCCTGAAACTCATCAAATTCATAAGTCTCCTCCCTTTACCAAGGTCATGAGAGTAGTGCAAATTGCTTAGGAGCAGATATCCTCTGACCTGTTGAGATGCTGGCAATTTGTGTAGAGACCTTCATGGTGTCAGATTTGAGGTTGTCTTTGGGTCTTCCTTGCTATAATGTAAGTAACCTCTCACATATATTCCTATAGATAACTCCAATAAAGTCATTAGTTTAGCAAATTCAGTGACATCATTACTTTTTCAGTCATTAGCTCCTTACTCTAAGTAAACATTTATTCATGTCTTCCCAGGAATGATATTACAAAGCAAAGTCATAATATTAACAGTTTCCCCTAAAATTTAGCACTTTTGAAAAATCATTCATTTCAAAACCTAAGATCTGAAAGTCTGGTTGGAAGCAGGTGCCTTTTCCTGGGTTTAGGTTTCAAACAGAGTGTGCATCTAGAGGTGCCTGTGATGAGCTAGAGGAAACTTGCATCTGGGTGCCATTTGACCACCTCTGACCATCCTGGATACAAATCTGGGGCCTTCATTTTAAGTTGGAAAGGTTATGTTTTTAAATGTTAATGTTGTTGCCTTGAAACTCAAACTCTGTAAATTTCATTTTCTGAGCAACAATTTTCCCCTATCTGACAACCATCAAGGGAAAGGTCCCAACATTTGTTAGGCATTCCACAAACCTGAAAATCAAGTTCAGGAATGGATGCAAAAGTAGGACAGAACCCGGGGAGTGATACCACATCTCAGGGTTAAGAATCTTAAAGATCAGAATAGCAGGAACAATTCAAGAATCAGGATGAAACTGACAAATAAAAGGATCATATTTAGGATTATAGTTAATATTGTAATTGATGGGGAACCTAACTCTAGGTTTCAGTGATAGCTGCACAGAGCACATATAAATATATACTAATTTATGACTCTCTGGAATATCTCCCTGGC
Source organism: Lophiomys imhausi (assembly GCA_907164525.1). Taxonomy (NCBI): domain Eukaryota; kingdom Metazoa; phylum Chordata; class Mammalia; order Rodentia; family Muridae; genus Lophiomys; species Lophiomys imhausi. The sequence goes on along the minus strand of CAJQZJ010033828.1, from coordinate 1,368,185 downwards.
TATTTAGATGCTTATGGAGTTGAAGACTTAAATCAGCTGAAAGAAAACAATATCAAGTGAAAGTGGGGCAGAAAACTGAGACAGGGTGGGGAGAATGCATTGTATAAGCCACTCTCTTTCGTCTTCAGGAAGGCACTGTAATAGATCAAAGAGCAATGCATTCATATACACATAAATGCATTCAATACCTATGAAAATATCCATGTGTTTCAAAGGGAAGGAATAGGTTGTCTCAGTGCCTTGAGTTATGAGGAAATAGAAGCAGATGTACAGCTAGTTAATAGGTTGCTTTCTCTGCCTGCCTTGTCCTCTCTCCCTGCAGTTTGATTCTTAGGAATATTTAGCATAATCTATGGCAACATGTATCTGCCCTCCAGTACATCAGCAGAAAAAAGATATTTACAATTGAATAGCAGTCGGTATGGGGCCAACGAGGCAGCTCTACTGCAATAGCACCACCATTTACAGTTCTAACAACGGACTTTATTGTTCCCCCTTGTGACTTCTCAGCTGCCCTGACAAGCGAACAGTCTCAGAAGGGCTTCCTTGGGAACATGGACATGCTAATAATTCCCTCTGAGCATTCACATTGACCTCACATATAGACAAAGAAGTAACTTTCAACACATTTCAGAACCTTCCAAAGACCTGCATTTCAAAAATATCTCTGTTGCTGTCTGACCCTGATGCCTGAAAATCTTCTGAAGAGAATTTCACTTTGAGTTATGATACCATTTCTTCTTGAAAAAAAAAAAACAATGTATTTCAGCTCAGAATTATCTATTAATATCTCAGGAAAAATCTACAAGGTGTTACCTAATTTTAAATCACCAAGTTTCTCGGTTAGGCAGGTGCATAAAGATTGTAGAATAGGGTTTAGAAAAGTATGACCCACAGACCAAATATGATCCAATATTTATATGTAAAGAGCGTTTGTTTGTTCGGCACTCAGTCATTCTTGCTCATTTATACATTGTCAATGACAGGGTTGAGTAGTTGCCATAGAGATTGTGTGAACCACAAAGACTCAAATGTTTATAGAATACGTCAGCCAACACATGATGTACGACAACCTAGAAACAGAGGCCTAGAGGAGATAAAAAACACAACCCAAATCACACAATTCTAGTTGGCTCAGAGAAATCTCAATCATGTCATCATGTCGTGTCTTAAATTTGTTGGTAAAATAAAAAAAAAAATCACAGAACAAAAGATGGCCCAGCATGAACTCTGATGAAGCAAATACATCAACACAGTTCCATGGTTGTTTCTATAGAACAATACTGACATTCTTTGTAATTGTGTAGTTTATGAGTTTTCATGGTAGTATTACCAAGGATTTGAGACAGTACATAATGGCTATGAAAATGGAAATATTAAGAAATATTTTCTTTGCAACTTCACCATGATTCTCTAAGTAGATCTTACTGACTCTCTAAGAAATTCTTTTTCTACAGTGAATGCACCTGTGTGTGTATATTCTGTGTGTGTGTATATCATAAGCAACTGAGCTGTTTTTTAAAAAATTAGCTTTACACAGAAGTTTAATATGTAAAAAGTATATGAAATTGAAATTAAGGTTTCAGGATTTCCTGGGAGCTTATGATCTTTCCAGATTCATAGTTCCTCACAGATCATACTGAATAAATTTCAATTTGTTTTAATTTTCACCTTTATCCCCTCTACATGGTCCCCAAAAATTGTATTACTAGCCCAAATCTGATTGGGTTGAAGAACAGTAACCTCATTAATTCATAAATGAATACAGATAAATCTTTTTCTATATGTCTTATTATTGGAAAATCCTTTTGTTTTGAACACAAATCTGTCTTTATGTAATATTAAACATTTGTTCCTTCTTCTTATTCTCAATTTTACTTTTTTGCAATGTGGTTCTTGGACAAACAGCATTGTATATCTACTTCAAATATGTTCAAGGGTCAGAATCATTGGTTCAAACCAGCACTGGACAGTGAGAATTAGCATTTTAACAAAATAACCAAAGAATTTTATTTGTACAATAAAATTATCTAAATGTGGCTGGAACAAAATAAAATTCAGTCAAATTCTGTAAGGCAAACTATGAATTCATGAATTAGTGATCATACTTCAATCAAGTAAAACAATGCAAAACAAACAAAAAACTCATGCAGTTGCGAAAAGAACTGGCATTCAAAGAAACATCTACTGTATGGTATTTCAGGACACTGTGTGATAAGGAAGATGAGGATGATAAGGAAGATGGTAGAGTCCATCTGACTTCAAAGAACCCCAGTTGAATGGATGAATAGTTCTTGATGAAAGAAAGGTATATAAAAAAATGTACTATAGGATTCCAAAATGTGTTGAGATAGTATTTGCTGTAGAGATGCCTCCCAGATGAGATGAGGGCCCAAACCTCTGAAAAGGCCTGTAAGAAGATGGCTTTGCTAACATCAGGAGGATATGAGTTTTAAGGCAGAGCCATGCAAAGGCTTATACAGCTGAGTGTTACAGTGCACCTGTTCCTGCAGGGCCCTGAGGAGCCAGTTGCTAGCATTCCAGCTTCTATACAATTTTCTGATCATGAGATCATGAGTCTTAGAAAGTCTGGTGGCTATTACTAACACAAGGCAAGAATGATAAACAATGCTGACCAATTTCTATCTTTCATGCTGGAATTTACCTACTAATAATGTTTTGTCCCTTTACTTGTTGACAAAGCAAACTTCCCTAATATAAAATGCTCAACTACGTAGTCCATGAAACAGTGAGCTGAGAGAGACTTCCAGTCAACTGTTCATGAGGAACTGAAGGCTAAATCCAACAGCTCCCGAGAATCTACAACTGAAATAACCACATGAGTGAGTCAATAGCTGTCTCTTCTAAATTAGGTTTCAAGGCCTTGTGAGAGCCTGAACCAGGGGATGCAGGCAAGCCAAAGGATCATGCTCATCACATAGAACCTATGAGAAATATATTTTCTTAAGTTGGTAAAATTTGGAATAGTTTGCAATTCAGCAACAGATTAATATAACATACAGAATATGACCTTCTGAAGATATGACTACCTCTTAATATTCGAACCTATATTATCTTAGTAGAATACTATTTTTCAGATATGATTAGCTACAGGAAATTGAGGTAACTATATCATTCTGGAATGTCTAGATGGGACCTAAGAAGTAGAATCAGGGAGAGATTTGACATAGACAAAAGAAAGGAAATGTGACCACTGAGGGAGATATAGGTATAATGAAGCTTCATGCCAAAGATGCTAGCAACCATCAACAACCTAAAGACACAAAGGCAAGATTCTACGTTCAGAAATAGTTTAGCCTTTTAACACACTGATTTCATCTCATGATACTGATTTTGGGCTGGTGGCCTCCAAGAGTGAGAAGAAACAGATTACTGATATTTGAAGTCACTAAGCCTTTGGTACTTGCAGCATTCAAGAGAAACTAATTCCAAAAGCATGAGATCTAACAAGTTTCATGTGGATGATATGGGAAATAAACTGGAGGAATGCCATGAAAATGGTATAGAAATAAGAGTTAGAGCTCTTCCAGATGTTTAAAGGTAACGGTGGTAAGCAGAGTTAGTAGTTTGTCTAGTAAGTCAAAGACAGACTTTTCTAAGAAGTAGAAAAAAATTGCATTTTCCGGCACATCAAATGTTTTAACCATATTATTCCAAAGCTCTTTTTAGTGGCTTCCTATAGCATAGATAGAATAGAGGAGCCTGGACATCTTCAATGACATGAGCAGAAGGTGAGTAAGAACTAACAAGAATTTGAGCAAACCACTGGAGGGACTTGATTCACAGAACCATTTTCCATAAAAGGAGGCTGAAGAGCTAAATAAAGTTGAGATTCAGGCAGGGAGAGGGGTGAGAGAGGGTGGGAGGACACTGAGCAGAAGAAGCAGCTGAGTGTGTATTAAATCTCAAAGCTCTTGAGCAGATCACTCCACTGCACACACAAGTCAAGGACTAGAGCAGTAGACACTCTACTGTGACCTACAAAAGGAATAACACTTGATTTTAAGGACTGCAGTTGTAAATACTGACTTTCATATGTGATCAGAGTTCATAGTCCATGAAACACTTGTGTAAATGGCCCTTTAAGGAGAAAAAAACATACCAGAAATGAAAGAATGATGTTAGAGGGAGAAAGAACCACATGAATCTACTTGAATTCTGTAAGATTGAAGGCAGAGTGAAGATGAGTTCTCATTGAGCTAATCCAGCTAACCAGACACTGGTGGTGTACCCTTATGCTTGTGGCTTGGCCTTGTGGTACTTCCGTAACTCAATGTTTAAACCAATAACTTCATGCTAAGAACAGGAGAAGATCAGTATAAACATCAATAAGGAAAAAAGGAGGCAAAAATCTCACACACTATCTCCAGAATAAATTACTGATACGCAGATGAGTCTCAGATGGAAACCGTAGAACACTATTTTATTCTCTCTTCAAATGAATCTGTTATTTATTAGCATATTGTCTAGAACAGAGGCACGGGTTGTGAAGTAAATCTGTAAAACTTGATAAGCAATTAGTTACAGGGTGTGATGTATTTAAAGAGTGCCTGATTTACAAATATACTTGTTCTATTAATAAAACTATCCACAAAACTTATATGTAAAAATGTTTTTGAAAAATAAAGGAAAACAATAATTTGTTTTCAAATGGTCTCTGGCATTTGAGTACTTGATCCCCAGTTGATAGCTGTTTGGGGAGGCCTAGGAGGTATAATCTCATTGAAGGAAGTATGTCACTGGTGGGTGATGGGATTTGTCAGTTGAAAGATTCCCTCCATTCTCAGTGTTCTCACCTCTTCTTGCTTGCGGATCAAGATGTGAACTTTTATCTGATGCTTCACCATCATACATGCCTTTCTGTTGTCATGTTTCTTGCCATGATTGTGATGAGCTTCTGTACCTCAGGATGCAAAAGCCCCAAATAAACTCCATTATCTATAAGATGCCTTGTTCATCTATCCATTTTTAATCATAGTCACATAAAATTAGCCAATTCAGAGAATCACCATAAAAATCAAGAATACAATTTGACAATGTGAGCATTTCACAAAATAACAAAAATCTATTATTTCTAGGGACTATCTTCTCCCCAATGACAGGCTTTTGACAGGTTTTACAGTACAAAAAATTAAATCCCTCCTGTAGAGCAGGACTCATATGCAATCAGAAAGATATTAGTTACCGCTATAACCATCATGCCATTATTATACTAGTGTATACATCCTCCAGTTAGACCAGTGTTATATGACTCAGGATCCAGTGCTTGACATGACCATTGATGTTTTTCTGTACCAAAAGCCTTCAGAGAACCTGCTGCCACTAAGCAAGTTAGTCAGTAGGGAAGGAGTTTTCTGATCAGTTCAAGGATGCTTTCTCTATATTCTACCTCCAAAATCATCAACAGGATCTTACCATCTAGTTTTGGAAGACAACCAAGAACAATAGCAATAGACTAAGTTCTTTGTGTGTGTCTCAGGGCCTCCATGACTAATAATTTATAGGGAGGTACCTAGTACCTAACATTGAGAGTCTGAGATTTTCATTTACCCATGTTTGCTGGAAGTAGCATTGTCTACCCCTGCAAGGTATTTACAACCATCCATCCATACACACATACACACACACACACACACACACACACAGATAACTTATTATTTTTTATTTTTATATATTTTATTTTTATTATACATATATATTTATTTATTCACTTATTTAACTTAAAAACTAGGAAATTTCCACAGAGCATCTTCATGTATTCCTAGTTTTGGCTAACTCTCCTTATCATCTCCTCTCTCCAATGCCCCTATCCCCACTTAAAACTTTAACACCAAGTATTTCTCCCTTTACTTTCATGTCACTTGAGTTCTACTATTCCCTCTAATTGATTTTCTTTTTCTTGAGTTGGAAGATCATAGGTTCCCATGCAGCTTCTCATAGCTATTTCATGTTGATTAAGTCTTCGGCCCACAAGCTGTTTCTCTAACTTCCACATCACGTTATGGTTATTCCTAACATTTTGCCCTCTCTATTTTCATTTTAACTGTATTTTATTATCTCTCCTACCTTAAGGAATCCACTCTCAGTGGCCTGTTCTTGGCATCCTTATGTAATCTATATTAAACACATAAAACAGATTATAAATTTTATTTCATAAGATAATAAGATACACAAAGGATAGCATCAATCTAATTAAACTTATTGATCTATATTTGAGAGAAATATTCACTGCTTGGTTTCTCTTTGTAAAAGTACTAATGTATCCTAGGAATAGCTTCTAGGGCACTACTTTTAATTAAGTATGACTGGCATCTGGATAAATATTTCTAATTTAAGAACTTAATTATAATGAGAAGCTTAGGTCATTTCTGAATCAATTATTAAATCTAATGACCTCATGGGTTATATCAAATGTTTCATTTTAAAACACAAAATAATAATAATAACAACAACATATTTGCATAGAGTGCTTTCTAATTCATGGCTCATATGCAAGACTATGATTACTGATTCTGTGCTAAACAACCAAAACAATTTTTTTTCTGAATATTCTTTAAGTGAGAAAAATCAGGACTGCGAATTCAACCCCAGCCAAATGATCACACCTTTTGGAAACGATGATAGAAAACAAGTTCAGTAAATTTAGATTGCCAGCCTGGAGACCATTACAGTTCTTCTATAGCTCAACAAACATTCTGATTCGAAGAATCAATGTCTAGTTTTACAGTGATAAACTATGAATGTGCACAACTGTTGTATGACATCCCAGATTTCAAGGCCTTTTACTATGAAAATATAGTGAAAGATAGAGAAAAAAAGAGGGGAAGAGAGAGAGAAGGATGAATGATTACCATTCCTACTATGACCACATCACTCCAGACCTTATGGTGGCTCCCATAAGCCATTCACCTCCTCACATAGCCCATTCAGCTATTCCACTTCCAAATGGTAGACAAATGGTCAATGCTACATGTAAAATTGTAAAATGTTCCTGAGGTCACAGAGAAACTATTCAACAGGAGCTTTGTGTGTGTGTGTGTGTATGGGGGGGGGGGTTAAGATGCACTAAAGGATAGAGTGTTGTTGTCTAAGTACAGTTGAAATAGCAACAAAAGATTAAAGTAACTCAATTCACTTCCAGGGGCATTTACAGGAGGATTTGCATCCCATTTGCTTGCTTGCTTTTTCTTTCCACATTTTTATCTTGTATGCAAAGCAGATGTTTCAGTTGCTCAGTGTTTGGATGTCTCTGTAAGTCAGGCATGTGAGAAACTTCTTCTGATAGGAAAATATCAATCTGGGAGGTCCTAGAAGGCAATAAACTATAGAGTACTGTGCTCAGGTGGTAGAAATAAATATTAAGCAGCATATAGATTGGGGTTTTTTTTGTTTTTATTTGTTTTGGTTTTGGTTTTTGTTTTTGTTTTTGTTTTTTAGTGTAGGACTATTGGGTTTACCTGAAATCACTATGGTTTTTTGTTTTTGCATCAGGTCCTAAAAAATAAGATCCAGAGGCCAGGTATTTATGATCAGAAGATGGACACAAGTTGGGAAAAGCAAAGATAAACAGGAAGCTGTGAAGATGACCTATGAAGACCAAAGAGAACCTGCATCAGGTACTTATCCCTCCATATCTCCAACTAGATAATAAGGGTGTATTAAACGCTCAGCTCATTCAGGATGGGGAAACATGGAGGATGATATCAGTGCCTGATAGGGAAGCAATAGGCTAGATTCCACCATGCCTACAGAATTAGCCAGGTGACAAGCACTGTGTGGGCGTGTGGTTGTAGAGCCTCAGTGTTTCATCAGTGTTCAGCACAAATAAACCATGAGCTTTCAATCTGTCTTGCCTCAGTGAACCAGATGTCTCCTTTGAGAGCTGCAGAGATGGTTCGGCAGGTGTTCTTCCAGAGTCCACAGGTTCAATTTCCAGCACTCCCATGGCAGTTCACATCTGTATATGGCTCCAGTCTTTCATTTGTCCTGTATAGGCACCAGGCACAGGCAGGTGCACAGACATGCCGGCAAAACCACCCAAACACATGAAAGGGGGAAAAAATGTCCGTACACTAACCCAGAACTATATGTACGGAAAGGACGAATGCAGTACAAACTTAGATAAGCTGACATAGAAGAAACTCACTGCAATTTTGCTGAGGTCATTGCCCTTGCTTTTCCTCTCTTATAATTACTGACTAATGGAGAACTGTGCACATTTGGTCTCTGCTTGGCATCAAAAGAAGATTCTAGATGTAGCATTAATTATTTCTCCATAGCAATTTTAAATGAAAATCATCCAAAAAGAAACTCATAAAGGTGGTTTGAACCTTAAAAATAATAAATATCCTAGCATTTGAATAGGAGAATTTAAGAAAATTAATAAAAATGATGAACCCATATAATAATTTACTCTATAAAACTTATAAAAAGGTTTCTGTGGTTTTACTCCAAAAGTTTTCTTATCTATTGCTTCTCTAAGAATGATTACTCTCTGATTGCTCTAGTAAATACTATGACTTATAATTAAAATCAATGACTTTCAATTCTTTGTTGTTTTGACTTTTTTTTTTTTACCTACTGCGTCCTTACTTTGTGAGGTTCAGGCATACACAAATTCCTTTTCCCAGTCCCTTTGTTCCATGGTCATTATCATCTTTTTAACCTTAGTGAACTTTCTTTTGTGTTTCTACAATCTTAGTTTGCTATTCCACGCATTTCACATCTTTCCCTTTGTTAGAGGAAATTTAATCCAATGACATGACTGCTCTGGCAAGGCATTACATCCAAAGACCTTCTAGGAATGGTCTAGGTTTTCTAGGAATGGCCAACTGAAATGACACAACTTTAATCCCTTTGGCTGGAATACAGACACATCCTTAGTACATACTCAAACAATGAAGGTAAAGTTAGTTTGAAGAAGGAAGTACCCATGTTTGAGGGGAAAACAAAGTGACAACTCAGAGAAGGATTTGACAGAATGAGTCAGAAATAGGTTACATTCAACTCTCAGGAAGGCAGACAGGAAAGAGAAGTTACATCCTGAGTGAGCTAACCCAGACTCTGTAGGGAGTTAGATTAATATAAATTAGATTTAGTAAATATCTAGGTTTCTGATACAGTCTCTTAATCCAGGGCATTAAGATCAACTTGGCTGTGAGCAATTAGCTTATCAGCTTATGGATGAAGTCACGTGAAATGAGGGGAGTCTCTACAGACTGAAAGACAAGGTTGAAGCCAGGTGAAACAAGGAAAGACTTTATGACCTGGCATTGTTTTCAACTGCTAAGTGGGCAGAGCCCAAATTAAGCTGAAGCAGGTGGAACAAGCAGAGATTCTATTTAAGGACAAGTGGATGAACCTGGGAGGGGTGTGCTAGGGGTTCCATGCTAGAGAGCTGCATGCTAGAGAGCTCCGATGCTAACGAGTCCATACACTGCTAGAAAGGACAACGAGTAGTTTGTATCCTCTGATGGAGAAAGTGCTGGTAGACCAATGGCCAGATCTCCCTGAGGCAGAAAGAAGCTGGTGATCAGAGAAAGCCTCAGCAAGACAGCAAAAGGCCAAGGACTAAACCCTGTGGCTCAGCTTTTGCCTAGAGGGGTTTGACCTGGTCGAAAAGTGGCCTGTATGGAACTGTGGCCGGTTTTAAAGATTGAGGCAGAGTGATAGAGTTGCTGATACAAAGGAAGTAAGTTGGCCTACAGATGGCTGAGGTCTCCCAGAGAGAAGAAAGCCTCAAGCCTTATTTAAGGTGAAACGGCCATAGCCAATTTACCCTGATGAATCTATGACTGAGATATTCCATAAGAAAGACTGCTAAGTGCATAAAAGGGTCTACCCCAGAGACTGTGTTCCTGGCAACTAAGGACCTGCCCCAGAATCTGTATCCTTCTAAAAGGTTATGAAAATAGTTGTAATAGTTATCAATAGGTTTAGTGGTTAGGTCTTAGGGGTTGTAGGCATTCATGGGGGTTGTAGGAATTTAAAGGAACAGTAGTTAAGTGTATTTGTTATAAGTGAATATAGTTATTAATAAATAAGTGGTGAATAATTAAAAAGGTTGGGTTTCAAGACTCAGAAAGATGCACATGGCATCTATTCACTTATAATTGGATTTTAGCCATGTAGTACAGGATAACTATCCTACAACCAACACACCAAAAGGAACAGGAATATAGACCTTGTTACCTGTTAGTGGGACACTTTGCCCTAATAGAGTTGCCATATAGGCCCCCAATGCAAGAGGAAGCTCTTAGCACTCATATGACTGTTGAACTGGGGCGGGGGGGCTGATATGTAGGAGCAACCCATTCCAAAGGAGTAAGATAGGTGGGACAGGGGAGAGAGGGTGTGAGGGTGGAACTGGGAGGGGTGGAGAGAGGGACTGTGGTGGAGATGAAACTTGAAGTAATAAATAAACAACAATAACAAAAGAGCAGTACAGTACAGTTGAGAAAGTAGAGAAGGATACAATATAGAGGAAGTAGAGAAGACAATAACATAGAGTATAGTAGAGAATTCCATAGAGAATACAGCACAGTAGAGAAAGGAGTAGAGTTGAGCAGAGTAGGGAGTTCAGTAGAGGAGACAGTTCAGTAGAGTTGAGTTCATTACAGCACAGTACAATCTGTTCAATGTAGAAGAGTTGAGTTGAGATCAGTCATTTTGCAGAGAGTTGGGAGTCAGCTGAGAGTCAGTGCAGTGGAATTGATTGAATCAGTGGCAGTTCAGTTGGTAGTTTAGTTTGTGGGGTTCAGAGGCAGTTTTTATGGGGATAGTTTTACAGAAACAGGTGCAGAGAGAACAAGCTAGATACAGGTGAAGACAGAATTACCCAGAGTGTAAGGATCCAGAAAATGAGGACAGATTGTTGGAATTAGTTTGAGGCCAAACAGAGCAATTCAATCAGAGGCTGAGAGAACCCAGTTTGAATCAGTCAGCTTGGAGAGGAGTTTCAGCCTTTGAACCAGCCAGTCAGAGTTCAGAAAGACACACATCTTGTGAATAAAAGTTACTTTTTCATCCCTCATCTTCTAAGACCCACCCCCCTAATGTTGGTGAGGAAGAGAGAAAGGAGCCATTTTGAAGTTGGGATAGGGAGAGAAAGGAATGAAAAGTGATAGAAAGACAACCCCTTGCCGGGCGGTGGTGGCGCACACCTTTAATCCCAGCACTTGGGAGGTATGGGCAGGTGGATCTTTTCGAGTTCAAGGCCAGCCTGGTCTACAAAGTGAGTCCAGGAACAGCCAGGGCTACACAGAGAAACCTTGTCTCAAAAAAAAGGATGCACCTAGAAAGACAACCCTAGCCCAGCACTTAGCACTGGGTAATTGAGTTGTACCTGAACATATTATCTGAGTGACATCCCATGATTCTCTGAAGTTTAAAAATTTTGAACTCTCTAAATTAAATATGTCCATTATTATATAGTCTTTTAAGTTTGATATGCTAGGCTTCTACATAAAGAAAAGATTTTTAGAAATTTAGAAAGTATATTTCTATTTTCTTTTCCCTGGAAGAAAATTGATGAAAGAGCTTTTTCTAAAAACCTAGGAAATAAGACTGTTTGGAAATTTTTTACCCCTAAGAATAGTATTATGAATTCCATCAGGAACCATTTTACAAATATTATGTTACACAGAAGACTATCTACATAACGAGAAGAAAGGCTTCTCTGACCCAAATATCCAAGTCATCAAAAACAAATCATGTCACCTATAATGAAAATAATTTGCTTGGTAAAGGAATAGAAAAGAAGCCAACAGAAATGGTAATTTTGGCAAATAAGCTTATTTGGCAAATAAGTCTAAAAAAAGACATTTCCTGTGTTTAGTTGTAACTTAGACATAATCTCCTAAAGATCGTAAATACTTCTCTAGAAATAGCCACATGCTATCAAACTGCAGATTTATATAATGGACCCACAGTGGCTCCCATATGCCACCATGTGTAGCTGGGACAGAGTAAGAAACCCATGCAGCAAGCTTATCATAGAGCCAGTGGTCTAAACATAAATACACTGTCAAGACTGAAATGCCCAGTGATCCAGCTGACAGGAAGGAATGGCTACCTTTCTCACTAAGTTCTTACTTGATTTCACTTTAAGATATGCATATGTATCTTGTCTAGGTCATTTTCAGTCCTAGAACAACTCCACTCCAATGCCTGGTACTGTAAGGGGACAGTCCAGTCACTTTGCCTCATGATAGATATACCTTGGCCTGCATCCTCAATTCTTGGTATCTTAGGATACCTTGACAGGATCCTAAGACATCAGGCAGGGTCACTCAGAGTTCAGTCACTCTCTGTTGAATCCTATATCCTTTATTTCTTTGTAAATATTGACCCTGAGGATATTTACTGAAAATTCCTTGTGGTGTTTTTGTTTATTTAAAAATTCCAGTTATGTTATGAGAAATTTTTTTTGATTCCAGATCTGGGACTGCCTCAGTATATCCATACGTGTTAATTATAATTGTGCCTCCTCTGCTAGCAGGGGTGTGGCTTAGCCAGGTGCAGAAAGTTGAACTCTGAGGACTCTGTAGAAAGTATAAATACCAGAGCCCTGAAAGAGACTGATGACTTTCTGAAGGAAGAAGAAGTTGCTGCTCTCTCTGCTGCTGGTGCTCCCCTGAACTTCTGCTGGTTCATCCTGCAGCTGTGTTGGCTGGTTTGCTGGTTTCATTTGTTGGCTGTTGCTGGTTTACTGGACTGCTGGATATCTTGATGACCAAGTTTGGTATTGCCCCTAAAGAGAACCCATCACCACCAAGTCAGCAGGAAGTAGATCAAGAGACCTATGTCCCTTTTCCCTCTAACTTTCTTTCTCTCCCACCTAGTGTTGGGGACTTGGAAGGAATAAGGGTTTGAAGGGAGGTAGTGGCTTAAATACTGTAAAATAATGTAGTGTTATGCAATGAAAACTAATAAAGCCACATATAACAATTCTTTGCATGTTAAATCCATCTCAGAGTCTGCTTCCAGGAAACTGGTTTATGGCAACTACTATGTGTCTTTTCCTACAGGAACTTTATACTTGTTTCAGTTGGGAAGTTATGAACTGCACAGCCATAATTCATTTTTATTATTTATTATAAAATAGAAAATTACATGAGAAACTACTTTATTACTTAACTAGTAAATGTCTATACACAAGAATACTTGTTTGAATAGTGTCTATTAAATTAAAATTGTGTTTATCATATTTAAACCACACTGTTTTCCAGTAGCTTCTGTTTTTAAATTTATGTTTTGTGGATTGTGATCACTCAGTGACCCATTTCTGACAAAAGATATACATGGTGTCAGTGGACTTTGAGTAGACAGCCCTGAACTTAATTTAATGATGCATACTCTATTAGCCCATTACATATTCCCTTCCTTTTAAGAATTATTGAATGTACTCATGTACAGAAATACTCAGATTTCAGGAAGTAAATTGAAATTGCAGTGTGAGTAGAGATGTATATAAGATTGTCTCTGTGGGAAGTGGTGATGGAGGGTGCACGTGACAACGTAGTGAGCACAAATTAGGTGGCACTGTGGAAGCAGTCCCCTCAAAAGTGACACCCCAGGCTCAGGTGTGTACACTATGGCCCTGATCACTTATCTTATAACTCAGTTCACGCATCAAGAAATTGGTAAGAATAATAGATTAGTGCTGTCCTTCGGGCTTGTTTGCAGTGAATGGCAGTTACACAGACTCATGGCCGCTCAAGGTGTTGAGAACAAATGACTGGTGAATGTTGTACCTAAATCACTACACAACACACATAACCTGCCAAGGCTCAGACAGAGGAGGGAACTGAAAGAGTGGAAGAACTGAAGGAAAAGGAGGAGGCCGATGGAATACTTTATTATGGGCATGATATGACTATAGCTTTCATGAACATCTATGATTGCCTGCATAGATCCTACACATCAGTCAGTTAAAATTCACTAACATATGGGAAGGAGCCCAATGGGCTTTGCCTAGGAGAACTAAAGGCAATAGAGAGGTACTGAGGGAAAGAGAGTCACCGTGAGGTAGAGAGTGATGAATTGCTCATTCCCCAGTGGATATCTTGACACCCATGCCTATGAAAATCCACTGTGTCACAAAGTGCTCACACACACACACACACACACACACACACACACACACACACAGCATAATACTAGGATGGGTAATTGGTAGGATGAAGACAAGTTTGTGGAATTTGGAAGGGAGTAAAAGATCTAGAGGGATGAGCATGACTAGACCATGTTGTATGTTTATATGGAATTGATAAAGATGAATTCTTCTAAAAGAAATAAAGGTATAGAGAAAAAAAATGACAAGTCTGAAAGGTTGGATTCCATGCTATCCTGAGATTTATCAGATAGTTTACTTCTGCCTGCTGCATGTTGTTTATACCCCCCCCCAGTTACCACCAACAGACCATAAATAGATAGATGATGCGATACATAGACAGATAGACAGACAGATAGATGATAGATAGATAGATAGATAGGTAGATAGATAGATAGATAGATAGATAGATAGATAGATAGATAGATAGATAGATAAACAATCCTAAGTATATCCTGATGAACCACTGAGTTGATTGGAGTTACTTATGGGAACAAAGATAATACAAGCAGACACATCACCATAAAGACTGAACCCAGTGTAGGAGTTTCCTGTCCAATTTGTAGACAGCTCCAGCAGAGTCTCCCCTCCCCCAGAAATAGCAACTCCATCAACTTAGCTTTCCTAAACCTTGTAAGTCTCCTGAAATAGCTACACAACACTGCCCACATAACACTTCCACAACTGTCCGCTGTGGCGCATGCAGAAAAGCCCTCGTCCAGAGCCCCTGCTATGGAGAACATATTTAGGTGGCTGTTTGTCCTTAGTGATTTGCACTCTACTCTAGAATGTGCGTATGTCATGTACACATGACCTGAATTCTTAACTAACATCACCCCTCCTCTATAATTTTCAATAACATGAACATATTCATGAAGTCTTGTGCTGTGGCCTCAAAGTACTAGTTAAGTACTGAGAATGTATCATGGCACCAGATGGAGAAATACAGGCCCATGGTAAGGTTGTGTGCTGCCTGAGGCTACCTGAGTTCCACTACCAACAACATATGGTGTGGCTATTTCACCCTTATAGATGTCTATCAGCTATGTTTTTAAGAACCTTAATATTGCTCTATACTGGCATGGGAAGATTTGCCTATACATTTTTTCTCAAATGTTAATGAAGTTTACTTTGGGTAAAGGGGTTAAAAGGACATCTGGGACTATGTCTATACAATTATCCAAAAAAATGAATTTGCTCAGAATTTGTTCTTATTATGAAATTGGAAGCAAGTCTTCCAGTCTTACCCATTGCTAGTGTTTCCTTGAGGTTCTTTCTTTCTTTCTTTCTTTCTTTCTTTCTTTCTTTCTTTCTTTC
>CAJQZJ010033828.1:1310299-1352724 GCA_907164525.1 Lophiomys imhausi | reverse complement strand
TTCTTTCTTTCTTTCTTTCTTTCTTTCTTTCTTTCTTTCTTTCTTTCTTTTCTTTTTTGCCTCTGCCTGGGTACTTCATATATCTCCCTGCATAGCACCTACTTCTTCTTTGCTTACCTTCAGTACATTGATATGCACAAGCATGCATGTGTGTAGGCACACACACACACACACACACACAGAGAGAGAGAGAGAGAGAGAGAGAGAGAGAAAGAGAGAGAATGTTTGTACAATCTCTGAATAGGTGAAGACAACAGTCTATAAAACAATAGAAAAACAAAACCTGATTGCCTCTTACATTGATATGAAAATTTACAGGACAAGGTAAGATGAGCAGTTAAACTCAATACCTCCTATGTTCTTTGGATGAGAGAAAACAGGGGTGCCTTATGGTGTGGAATTAATAAAACAGAAGAATTAGAAACAAAGTGAATGGGGGGTAGGATCAAAAGCCAATCAGAATGCAGGGAAATTACTCCGTTCTGTTCCACACCCACAATACTGTGAAAGCCAGCAGGAACTCAGAGAATCTCTGTTTAATGTGCTGACAATTAAGAAGACTGAAAGAACTGATTTGTGCATTGGCCCAGACACAATCACATATCTGTGATGTGTCCAAGATTCAGAGTCCAGGATTTGTACATGAGTACACATCTCACTTTGATCCCTCTGTTACTCAGTAAATAACTGATGATCGTTTGAAAGTGGCATAGTCCAGTCACTTTCTTCTTCAGAATCTCATCTTTAAAATGGTGGCTCCAGGAAGGATGGTCTATGAGGTCCCTGGAACACTAACGTTCTAAAATCATATTTTTATAACATGATTGGGAAAAGCTATATGCCTGTAGTTCCCATCCTTGGTTCATTTTCTGCACTACTTACAGCTACTCCGTGGGCTCCGTGGAGTTCCCCAAGGCAGTGATGGATGAAGATGACTGGGAGGACAGGTGCTGTCCATCTTCCTCTGTCTACACCTGACTGTGACTGATGGCAGGACACACACTGCTCAAGATCTGATGATAGGAAGGTAGGAATAGCTTGCCCTCTATTAGTTAGTGATAAGACTGGCTGATTCGCAATCTGTTCAGCCCTGTCTAAGTACTAGACAAAGTGAGTCATCACTCTTACCAAATAGTTTCCTGAGCATGGTTAATATCCCTAAGAGATAAATCAGATGCTGCCCTTCTGTTATATATTAAAAAAACAAAACAAAACAAAACAAAAACAATCTTTTAAACCATATTTCAAAGCATAAAATAAGTTTTAAGTATTATTATCCTTTTAGGTAAAACATGTCATTTGTTTTCCACTGGATCTTTATGGGATATAACTAGTAAAATTATTCCTGGTTCTCTATACATGTATTAATCTCTCTGACTTTGTCTTAGGACATTGGTCTTAGAAATTTAAAAGCTCTTTTATAGATTTCCTGGGTTTCACAATGTATTGAGATTTGTTTCATTATTTTAAAATGTATTTATTTGAATGTATGAGTTTGCCTGCATGTATGCTTGTGCACCAGGTAAATCCTTGGTACCCATGTATGTAGACTCTCTGGAAATGGAGTTGCAAATGATTGTGAGCCACCATGCTGGTGCTGGGAACAGAAACCCTGGTCTTCCACAAGAGCAGAAAGTGCTGTTAACCACCAAGCCATCTCTGCAGCCTCACAGCTTTGTTTCAAAGTCCAGATTTAAAATAGTAAATAAGAAAGATTCATGTAATGATGGATGAGGCAGTCATCTATTAGATATATTATATATTTCTAACACTATGAACAAACAAAAAATATTTGATCATTGAATGTGGGACTAGTAAGCCGGGCAAGCAGGGGAGCTGGTCTAGAGAAAGAGTGAAGTCCAACCCCCCAAAATCTCATCCTGAGACCAGCAGGAATATCGCTTCCTCCCTGCTCTGGGCCTGCAACTGCTACCTTTGCCACCCATGAGGTAGTCATGTAGCCTGCTGGCCAGTTTTCAGATTAAACATCCTCCCTCCTTATAAGGATGTGTCCAGCAGACAACTGGATTTCCTCTTCATATAAATGAAGCATTTCTAGCACCTTGGCCCTAGCCTACACTCTCACCCCCAAACCCCTACCCTCTTCAACCAGATCCTCCCTTACCTACCTGCCCCTTCTAAGCCTCATTTGCTACAGTCCAACCTGGTGTGAAATGGTGACTGGGTACTGACAGGATAAAAGCAGACCCAAGGCAGCAGTAGTATGTACAATTTTAGTATATTTTATTTTAATTGAAAAATAGAGAAAACATATACTTATGACATATAATCCATCTATACATCAAGGACTGATTAAATCAAGCTAGTTCACATATGTACATCTCCTGACATACATCTTTCTTCGGGTTAAGAACATTTAATATCTATTCTCTTGACAACTTTAAAATAGGTACAGTATTATTATCAATCACAGTCATCTTGCTATTCAATGGATCAGGAGAACAGATACCATTCAAACAAAAGTTTGTATCCTTAGATTAGTATCTCCCCTCCTCTCCCTTGACATCTCCAAGCTTATGATAATAATCAATTAATTCTCTATTTCAGTAAATTTAGATTATGTGGTATTTGTGTTTCAGTGCCTCACTTATTACACTTAGCACAATACCCTACTGATTTATCCACACTGTTGCCAATGAGAGGAAAACAAGTCTATAAATATTCTTCTAGGTGTTCATTTTGCTTCACTAGAGACTTGGATATACAGCACAGTAATTCATTCATTTCTAAGTATCATCTAACTAGCATTGTGAGGATTGAGACCTCCTGACTCAAGCAGCCCAATTGCATCAAGTTAAAATTACTAAGTTATCTCAGATAAATACCATATAGAATTATTGGGCAATATGGATTTTTGTATTAACAAAACTATAGATTATGCTAATGATTATAACCTACCATATAAATTGCTATGTTATCATTATGACAATAAATGTTCTAATCTTCTGAATGTTTTACATATATTAACGGATCCAACTGTAACATAGTGTTCTATATGTTACTTAAAATGAATTAGAATGAACTGCCAAGGTGGAGCAGTGGGGAAGGCCTTTTGTCACCAACCCTGAGGTCTGAGTTCAATCCCAGGAAGATACATGATGGAAGGAGAGAGAAAAGCTACCCTGTTCCAGTTGTCCTCTGTCCTTTACCGAGACCCTGTGGCTCATGTGTGCCAACACAAATAAATATTAAGTAAATGTAAACAAATATCTTAATGAGCAGAAGCTGAAAGTGATTAAAACTTGACCTAGTCTTTCAATTAGTTAGTGGAAAACCCAGAGTCTTCACATTGAAATTAGGTTAAAAATATGTTTGGGACTTTTTTTGCATATTTTATGTTTTCAGATTTTTTATGAAGCATATGATAAAGAATGCAGAAGAGTGTGCAGGCGAAGAGGTGAAATGCATAGGTCCTGCCCATTGTATTTACACAGTAACTGTATTCAACGGTTACTTGTCCAATGGATGGATGCATTGATTTCTGTAACAAAGTATTATGAACTGATAAAGAACAAAATATTTATTTATTTGTTTGTTTGTTTATATTTATTTATTTATATATTTATTTGTTTATATTTATTTATTTATCTATATATTTGTTTGTTTGTTAATATTTATTTATCTGTATGTTTATTTTTATTTTTTGCTTTTTTGTTTTATTTTGTTTTGTTTGTTTGTTTTTGGTTTTGGGGGGTTTTTTTGTTTACTAGATGAATATCCATGTTCTTTTTAATTCTTCTACTACTATAATAATAATAATATTAATAATAGTAATAATATATCATTTACCAAACTTTGAAGATATATTTAGGATGTAATGAGGAAAAATAAAATTTTAATATTTTTGTGTTCCTGCCCAGAGACCTCAAAAATAAATGTTAAAAGTATGTGTATAATTTATGCATGGAAATAGCAGGAATTTGAAAGAAAGCAAGGATGGGAATATGGGAGGGTCAGAGGGATGAAAGAGAGGAGAGAAATGCTATAATTATATTACAATTTCAATTTTTTTAAAAGTTTAAGCAATGTTGGACAATGCCTGGTATTACCTTCCTGTAATCCCAGCACATGAGATGCAGGAGTAGAAGTCTTATAAAGCCAGATTCATTTACAAAGCAAGTTTCAGTCTCACTATAGGTACACAGCAAAACTCTTTCTCAGTAAATAAACAAACAAACAAATGAGATGAACAATTGTTACCTGAAATTTTGGGAACTAGAAGTCTTTCAGATTTTGCAAGTATTTTACTTACCTGAATATTTGAATAAACTTTTACAGGTTGAACAAGAAAATTCAAAATTTTCAGATTTTAGATCATTTTTAGTTTTCGATATTTGATTTAGGAACATTAAGCAAGCCTGGTTGGTTCTGAGTACCGACTTTGAGTCAGATGTTTTAATCAGATCACTCAACTTAACCTTAGCAGTTGCTGTGTTTTGGTGCTGCCTCAATGACCCTGTGTATGAATTTCCTGAAGAAAATTGGGAGATATTTCCATCTTCTAAAGGCCTCTTCCATTTCTTTCTTCAAGGGCTTGAAGTTCTTGTTGTACAGATCCTTTACCTGCTTGGTTAGAGTTACCTCCAGGTATTTTATGTTGTTTGTGGCTATTGTGAAGGGGGTAGTTTCCCTGATTTCTTTCTCAGCCCATTTGTTTGTTGTATAAAGAAGGGCTTCTGATTTTTTTGAATTAATTTTGTATCCAGCCACTTTGCTGAAGGTGTTTATCAGCTGTAAGAGTTCTCTGGTGGAATTTTTTGGGTCGCTTATGTATACTATCATATCATCTGCAAATAGGGATAATTTGACTTCTTCGTTTCCGATGTTAATCCCCTTGATCTCCTTTAGTTGTCTTATTGCTCTATCAAGAACTTCAAGTACGATATTGAAGAGATATGGTGAAAGTGGACATCCTTGTCTTGTCCCTGAGTTTAGAGGAAATGCTTCAAGTTTCTCTCCATTTATTTTGATGTTGGCCACTGGCTTGCTGTATATCACCTTTATTATTTCTAGGTATGGTCCTTGTATGCCTGTTCTCTCCAGAACTTTTAGCATGAAGGGGTGTTGGATTTTGTCAAATGCTTTTTTTTTTTTTTTTGCATCTAGCGAGATTATCATGTGGTTTTTTTCTTTCATCTTGTTTATCTGGTGAATGACATTGATAGACTTTCATATGTTGAACCATCGCTGCATTCCTGGGAGGAAGCCTACTTGATCATGGTGTATGATACTTTTGATGTGTTCTTGAATTCAGTTTGCTAGTATTTTATTAAGTATTTTTGCATCTATGTTCATAAGGGAGATTGGTCTGAAGTTCTCTTTCTTTGTTGGGTCTTTGTGTGGTTTAGGAATCAGGGTGACTGTGGGCTCATAGAATGAGTTTGGCAATGTTCTTTCAGATTCTATTTTGTGAAAGAGTTTGAAAAGTATCGGTGTTAGCACCTCTTTGAAGGTCCGGTAGAATTCCGTGCTAAAGCCATCTGGCCCTGGGCTTTTTTTGATTGGGAGACTTTTAATGACTGTTTCTATTTCCTTAGGGGTTATAGGGCTGTTTAATCTGTTTATCTGATCTTGATTTAGCTTCGGTAGGTGGAATCTATCAAGAAAATTGTTCATTTCACTTAAGTTTTCAAATTTGGTGGAGTATAGATTTTTAAATTAGGATCCAAATATTCTCTGGGTTTCCTCAATGTCTCTTATTATTTCTCCCTTTTCATTTCTGATTTTATTGATTTGGGTTTTCTCCCTCTGTCTTTTCTCATGCTCATGGATAGGTAGGATCAACATAATAAAAATTGCCATCCTACCAAAAGCAATATATAGATTCAATGAAATTCCTATCAAAATACCAACACAATTTTTTATAGACTTGGAAAGAGCTAGTCTCAATTTCATATGGAACAACAAAAAGCCCAGAATAGCTAAATCAATCCTGTACAATAAACAAACATCTGGAGGTATTACCATCCCAGATTTCAAGGTGTACTACAGAGCAATAGTTGTAAAAACAGCATGGTATTGGTATAGAAACAGACCAGTAGATCAATGGAATCGAATTGAAGATCCAGAAATAGACCCACACACTTATGGCCACCTAATTTTTGACAAAGAAGCCAAAACGGCACAATGGAAGAAGGACAGCATCTTCAAGAAATGGTGCTGGTCCAACTGGATGTCCATTTGTAAAAGAATGAAGGTAGACCCATACTTATCACCTTGTACAAAACTTAAGTCCAAGTGGATCAAAGACCTTAACATAAGGCTGGTCACACTAAATCTACTAGAAGAAAAAGTGGGAGAAACCCTTGAACTAATTGGCACAGGTGACAACTTCCTGAACAGAACACCAACAGCTCAGGACTTGAGATCAACAATCAATAAATGGGGCCTCATGAAACTAAAAAGCTTCTGTAAGGCAAAAGACACTGTCATTCGAACTAAACGGCAGCCTACAGACTGGGAGAAAATCTTCACCAACCCCACATCTGACAGAGGGCTAATATCCAAAATCTACAAAGAACACAAGATATTAAAAGCCAAGAAACCAAATAATCCAATCAGAAAATGGGGGACAGAGCTAAATAGAGAATTCACAAAGGAAGAATCCCTAATGGCTGAGAGACACTTGAAGAAATGCTCAACATCCTTAATCATCAGAGAAATGCAACTCAAGACGACTCTGAGATTCCATCTCACACCTGTCAGAATGGCTAGGATCAAAAACTCAAATGACAGCACATGCTGGCAAGGGTGTGGAGAAAGGGGTACCCTATTCCATTGCTGGTGGTAATGCAGGCTTGTGCAACCACTATGGAGTTCAGTCTGGCGATATTTTAGAAAACTTGGAATAGCTCTGCCTCAGGACCCAGACATACCACTTCTGGGTATACACCCAAATGCCTCTTCATGGATTCATAAGGAAGTTTCCTCATCTATGTTTATAGCAGCCTTATTTGTAATAGCTAGAAACTGGAAACAACCCAGATGTCCCTCAACCGAAGAATGGGTTAAAAAATTGTGGTACATCTACACAATGGAATATTATTCAGCTATCAGGAGCAATGAAATTATGCAATTTGCAGCCAAATGGATGGAACTAGAAAAGCTCATCCTGAGTGAACTAACCCAGACTCAGAAGGACACATATGGCATCTATTCACTTATAGTAGGGTTTTATCTATATAGTAGAAGGTATCGATACTACAACTAACACACCAAAGGGAACTTGGACATAGACTTTTTATTTTTAATTATTATTTATTTTTTAATATATTAGTTATATTTTTTTCTATTTTTTAGTCTTTTTTATCTATTGTCTGCTTATTGGTTTGTTTGTTTAGTAGTTCTCTCTCCCAGGCAACGAGACACTTTTCACTGATGGTACTGCTTCGTAGACCCTTAATGAATGAAGAGGCTCTTGGCCCTCATATGACCTCTCAACTGAGATGAGGGACTGTTATATAAGGACACCTCACCCCAGAGAAATGAGATGGAAGGGTTAGGAGGTAAAGAAAAAAAATGAAATGTGATGTTTCGGCCTTTTACTACTAATTGTCATAAACTGTTTAGGATAATTAAGAAATGCAAACTAAAAGTTATGCAAGCCGGTCATTCTGTTAGGTACTATGACAGCCTATTATAGTTACTTTCTCAGCTAATCAGAAATAAACCTGCTAAGAGACAAGCAACATCTGCTTACCCTAATATAAGAGATAGATAGGGCCTCTTCAAAAACCTCAAGAGATCTGCAGAATATGGCATTCAAAGATGTTTTTGTAACTTTAGATTTTTTTATATCAAGACATATCAACTCCTGACAGCACCCTCTATTCTCCTCCAAGTAGAAGATGAGCATTGAAGAATCTCCAGTGGGAGATGATTGACTTAGTCGCAAGCCTATCGCTTGGTAGGAAAAGCCCCTTGCTCCAACTGTAGACAGAATGCTGTCCAAAAAGGACAAAACTTGGAAGCAGGTAAGTCGATAACCTAGCTCTGCCAAGACAGGGTAGGCAAGTCCTTCATAACCCCTGCTCTACAATCAATGTCTGTCAGAGAAACGGGGCCAAATGACTAAAGATCGATGCTGTAATGTATGGAGAGAAAATGGGAACTGTCCAGGCAGCCACTGGTATGTCATTTCTTAGTTTGGGAAGCTGCAGGCCCTGTACTTCCTATAAAATCAGATATATTTATCCCTCTCAGGTCTCTGAGGTGGTTGAAGAACAGATAGCTAGAGTCTCATAATTAAATTTTGAGTTGTTTAGGAGTCAAGAGAGTGTTATAGATCTAAGAAGATACTTTTAAAATTGTGTTGCAAGTTAGTATGAATGTTGAGTCAGATATAGAACTTTAAACTCATGGAGATGGTTAGATAGTAGAATGTTAAAGTCAGGTACCAAATACATATGGACTGGACATTGGGAATGTACGTTAAGCCATATATCCCTCATAACTGTGGCCTAATTACCTCTGTTGTACTGTATTGTATTTATTATTATAAGAGAAAGAGCCATTTGTTGGACTGAAAGGGGAAACTGTAGGGGGAAATAAGATATACCTTAAACTTAAAAGAAAAAAAAAGTGAAGAGGATGGGGGGTTGAGGGTGGGAGTGTGGGACTGGAGGGGGAATAAGGAGGGGACTAGGATTGAGATAAAAAAAAAAACAGTGACGTACGGATGTGTTTGTCAGTCATAATAAAATTTGACTCTGAGAAAAATAAAAGGGAAAATTGTGTACTATAAAAAAAAAATTTTATGTGGTAAATATGTGACATCCTATAGGCCATATTCGGTACTGCAGTACTTAAATGGGAAAAGAAAAGAAAAATTAAAAAGCCTGCTTCCATGTACTTTCTGGCTTTCAAAAGTAGGTGAACATTGAGGATTATTGAGAAAACTTTCAAGCAAGTAAACAATAATTATTATAAAAAAATAAAAAAATTGGACAATGAGGGACATACAGTGGTAATGTAATGAGATTCGTGCTAGATAACTTTCAGTCCAGAGCTTATGTGGCATCCATCACCCAAGAATTTTTTCCAGGGCAACCCTGATGGGGAGCATAAACATCTCAGAAATGCAAAATTCAAATGGTTGTGAGACATTTTAAAAATACTCAACATCCTTAATCATCAGGGAAATGCAAATTAAAATTACTTTAAAGTTTCCTCTTACCCTAAACAGAATGGCTAAGATAAAATAAAACCAAGGACAAATACTGGTGTGGACGCAAGTAGAGGGGATACTTATTTACTGCTGATGACAATGCAAACTGGAGCAGGCACTGTGGAAATCACTCTGGAGGTTCCTCCCAAAACTAGAAATAGCTCTACCTCATAATCTAGCCATATTATTCTTGGTCATGTACTCAAAGGACACATTCTACTAAATAGATAACTCCTTATCCATGTTGATTGCTGCTTTATTCACAATATTCAGTAAATGGAATAAAGCCTAGATGTCCACCAACCAATAGGTAGATAATGAAAATGTTGCATATTTATGAAAAGGGATATCAGTCAAACATTAAGAAAAAAAATCAAAGTATAAAATTTCAGGCAAATAGATGGAGCTGAAAACAATTATTCTGAGTAATGTAACCCAAACCCAGAAAGAGAAACATCTCATACGTTTTCTCATTTGTGGATGGCAGTTTTGAATCTTCAAATATGTGTTTTTCATTTGGAAAACCCAGAGAGACCATTATTAGTGCAGTCATGAGGAGAAAGGCTTTCAAGTAATATGAGACAAATTCAGTAATTCAAAACCTTAGAAAGGAATAACAGAAAGCCTGGGTTAAATTGGGGTAGGGAATGAGAGTAAAGTGTAGGGAGGGGAATGTGGAGAGGGACAAAAAAAATGCTAAAGAGCTTTCAAAAGGACAAATAGAAACTTAATTACAATTGTAGAACCTTCCACATCTATTCACATGTATAAAAACCACAAAATACAGTTACCCTAGAAAAGTGGTTCTCAACCTGTGGGTGATGGCCCTTGTAGGGGGTCTAACGACTTTTTCACAGGAGTCACATATCAGACATCCTGCATAGCATATATTTACATTACAATTTATAATGGTAGCAAAATTACAGTTGTAAAGCAGCAACAAAATAATATTATGGTTGGGCATCACCATAACATGAGGAACTGTATTAAAGGGTTACAGCATTAGGAAGTTTGGAAATCTCTGTCTTAGAAGGAGCAACAATGACTCTACTAGACACCAAATTGTAACAAATAAAACACAGGCACCAGGAATGGTTTACTATTTATTTAAATCATTGGCCAGTGAGATCTCATAGATCTCACCATGTACCAACATTAAATAAAGGGTATTGGCAAAGCTAGTGTTTACCAACCAAAATGTGAAGGTAAGACTCTCCTGCTTAAGATACCACATCCTTGAGGCAGAACAAGGAGATATCAAGCTTTTGCAGACCTGGGGACTTCATCCTAGTTCTTAGAAATGCTATGCAAACTACTGAAGAAATAACATAATATTCAGTATTTTCTACCTGTATATATGTGTGTTATATATCTGAGTTATGTATGTGATTCATAATGATAATTGGTCTGATAAGACATGTGTATTGGTGCAATAGTGGCACTACCAACATGGAAGTAACCAACCACTTTCTGCTTGGACTTAAAGGTCTACTCCACAAGATGAAACCAGTACAAAGCACAATTATCAAGGTCAAGAACTTGTGGCTAGATATGTCATGGGCAGTTTTAAACTGATTCATAATGATTATATAACCACAAAGTAGCATATTCTCAACTTTCATCAGAGAAACTTCTCTTTTTTTGCAGTAAATGGTTATTAATGCAAAGAGCCACAACTGACAAAAGTATGGAATTTAAGATGGTGAGGAATGCTCAGTCCTAGGTGAGATATCTACATCATGCCTTCTGTTCCCAAGGCTCAAGGGATCATGATCATGGGGTAGAAATAATGTAAGAGCCAGAGGTAGTGAAAGACTATGAGGAAACAAAGTCTTCCAGACAACAGAGTAACTGCACATATAAGCTCACAGCAGTTGTCATAGCATATGCAAGACCTATACAAGTTCAAGCAGAAAAAACTCCAACACGTGAAGTGAGGGTAGTAACAAAATATCAACCATAGCCAATGTACTGATAATAGATAGCTGTGGGGAGAAGTAGAGTCAGTTTTCTTTAAGAATGTACTCCTTGGTAAGTCCAGTGCACTCCAAAGGAAGGACACACTCCTGAGAATATATGGTCAGCACAAACTTGAATCAATGAATATAAAGATTAAATTAATTTTAAAAAGAAGGACACAAAGTTGGGTAGTTGGTGAGAGTAAAAGATTAGATGTTGGAGGAGTTGGATAAAAGGATATAAATACAATCAAAACATATTGTAAATATTTCAAAGGACTAATAAAGAAAGGTGATGCACTAATCTATGATTATAGCAATATTTCATTAGAAGTCATTTTATTGTTATGTTCCACTAAAAAAACAATATTGGGATTTTTTTTTCTAGGGCCCATGACCTATCTAGTCTTAGATTCTTAGCCACTTTAGCAGTGTTGGGCATGAATTCCATCTCATTGAGGAGGCCGGATCAAAATACTGTGTATGGAAAAAATAAATTAAATAAAGAAAGAAAGAAAGAAAGAAAAGAAAACAGTTTTCTGCAAAAGCTTGCCGAGAGTTATGTTCCTGCAGTATACTTACATGAAACCTCCCCTTATCTGTCTCCCTCAACCCTGTGACCTGTACCAGTTCCAGCTCTAAATCCCTTCAACCTCCCCTTATCTGTCTCCTCCAACCCTGTGACCTGTACCAGTTCCAGCTCTAAGTCCCTTCATCCCTAGAAAGGGAAATACAAAGAGTCCTTGGGTATTTTATCTAGTAAATGCCCAGTCAGTCTTTTCTCAGTAAAATATCATATGAGAGAGGGCTGATTTAACTTCTTTTTCATATTGCCAGTATCACCCTTATAGTGGTTATTTCTCCAGCCCAGTCACTGGTTTTCTGCTTTGATCATAGCTCATTACAATTTGCCTAGAGATCCATTTCCTAAGGAAAGAATCCTAATTGCATAATAGGTTTTTATGCTTAGTCAGTTTCCCACACATGGTCCAGTCTGACTTCCCTCCCTAACATGTGGTACGTGTACAATCCTTGAAATATATAGACTTGGATTTGAATTGATAGTCCCTCCCGGTTAATTTTAGGATAGTGATTGTATTTTAAACTCTAGTTAGGTATTTTATTGATGTTTTAATTAAATCATCCCCATTTTGTGAGCTTTACTAGGAGAGCCTTAAAAAGATAGACTCTTAAGTTCTAGAGATCTTCCTTGGGATATTTTAAGAGAATTCTGTTTATAATTCTGTTTTTATGGATGAACCCAAAACTCAGTATTGCATGTTTTCTTGATTTCTCTTAGAATTTTTTTAAAAATCAGGTAAATATGAATATTTACAATTCTTTTATTTTTGATATTTGAAACTGAACTTTAGGTTATTTGTATAATAAAAATATTAAATGTATGAGTATATATGGCTTCCAAGTTCTGGGGACTTAACAGATTCTTAGCTCCTTTTTTTGTTTTTTGATTTTTTTTTTTTTTTTTTTTTTTTTTTTTTGCAGAGTTGCCCTTCATCCATGGATTGAGCAGCAGATAGCTCTAGGTTTTCTTTTCAGAGGAGGCTTAGAAAAAGGAGGAGGGCAGAGTGCTCTTCCTGAAGCTTATTTTCATAATATTTGATATCAAAGACTAATGAAAATAACAGAATTTCATAAGTGTCCCTCCTACTTTGTAGATTATTTTAAAATATTATTATTGTATAGCAAATAATATTTTACTGATATTACTATTTCAATTATTAATATTTGTGGGAATAGACATGGTAGAGAAGATTAAGTCATCCTTCAGACAGTTCCTGGCAGGAATATGACTATTGACAAATTAGGATACATATATCCATTTATTTCAACAATAATTAAGTTATACAATTTTAGAAGTTCTATTACATCTGTCTCTTTTTTTTTTGTACTTCCTATTGTTGTTGTAGGTGGTGGTGGTGGTCTGTGGTCTGTGGTCTGTGTGTATGTAGGCAAGATTTTTAACCTCAAGTGCAATTCCTCAGAAACTGTCCATTTTGTCCATCTTGATTTTTTTCTTTTCTTTCTTTCTTTTTTGTTGTTTGTTTGTTTTTGAGACAGGGTTTCTCTGTGTAGCCCTGGCTGTCCTGGAACACCTTCTATAGACCTAGTGCTGGGATTAAAATTGGATGCCACTGCCACCTGGGTCCATCTTGATTTTTGAGTCAGAATCTCATAATTACACCAAAGACTCACCAATTAAGAAAGCTCACTGGCCAACTAGAGATCATCCCATCTGCCCGCATTGGTGTAAGACACATTCCATGTTCAAAATGTCAAGAAAATGGAAATACCAGTGTTGTCTAGCATCCAGGTAGGAATTAAACTTTGAAATTGCTTGCCCTGATATGCAACAATAATCACCATAGCCATTTACCAACAGAAACAAGTAAATAAAAATAGGCAGACCATGTTTCCTGTTATCATCTCTTCTTGAAAATGTTCCAATTTTTTGGGTTGAAAGTACATGCTACTTACTGATTAATGATGCAAACATTTTATATAGCAATTAAACCTACAAGTTTTCTCTATTAGTTTCACACATAATAAATCATTTAATATTCACACAACTTAACTAATAGGTCATTGGTTTCTATCACATTATTATATATTAATAATATATAATATACTTATATAGTATATAAATTATATATAATATATTAATATTATTATATATTATTATATAAAAGGAGAATAATTATCTTGCCAAAAGTCCTATCACTCAGGAATCAACTCTAAATAATTTAGTTCTGGACCTGTGTATTTGCTTAAGACACTCAGCTTTCTTTCAGAAGAATGTTAGAATAGAACAGAGGATTCTATAATTTGGTTGGACATTAATCACCATGCTAACCTCTGAAAGAGTTCTGAATGAATCAAAGGAATAAGTCAGGTAAATACAATAGACAAAAAATTAAGCCATAAATATGTTATTTTTGGTAAGGTGGAATGTGTGGAGAGGGAACAACTTCTGCCATCTCCATGTTGGGAAACTGTAACATAAATCACATGGTATCGTGAATTATAAGAGAAATAGGATGACAATGTACACATGAAAACACATGCATATATCACACACACACACACACACACACACACACACACACACACACACAAACACACAGTCACCCTCACAGAGTCAACATAAAAACTGAGATATCAATTAAATGGCAAAATATATATGGCCAAAATTTACAGTTTATTTATTAATGTGTCAATAGCTTGATCTTAGCTCTTATCAAATAAGTGTATTATTGGTGTGTATCATCCTTGTTTTAAGAATTACTTTATATTACAACACATTTCTTTTTTTTAAATACTTTATTTTTTTTTCTTCAAGTTACATCTCAGTCACAAACCCTTCCCTATTCCCCCTTCCTACTCCGCCCTTCCACCCTCTTCCCCCCAGCAGCTTCCCCTCTCAGTCCAACAGATGGTTCCTTCTCCTATAACAGTAAATATTATACAAAACAACAGATATAAATATGTCACATTTATGAGAGTTAAATGGCCGAGCATACCTTCCCAATGTCCAGTCCATACATATTTGGCCCCTGACTTTAACATTCTACTATCTAACCATCTCCATGAGTTTAAAGGACTATATCTGACTCAACATTCACACAAACTTGCAACACAATTTTAAGAGTAACTTCTTAGATCTATAACAGCCTCTTGAATCCTAAACACCTCAAAATTTAACCATGAGACTCTAGCTGTCTATTCTTCAACCACCTCAGAGACCTGAGAGGGATAAATATATATGCTTATATAGGAAGTGCAGGGCCTGCAGCCTCCAAAACCAAGAAATGACATAACAGTGACTGCCTGGACAGTTCCCATTTTCTCTCCATACATTCCCGCATCAGTCTTCAGCCTTTGGGTCCTGTTTCTCTGACAGACATTTGTTGTAGAGCAGGGATTATGAAGGACCTACCCACCCTGTCTTGGCAGAGCCAGGCTGTCGACTTCCCTGCCACCAAGTTTTGTCCTTTTTGGACAGCAGTCTGTCTGCAGTTGGTGCAAGGGGTTTTTTCATGCCAAGAGATAGGCTTGCCACTAATTCAACCATCTCACACTGGAGATTCTTCGATGCTTATCTTCTACTTGGAGTAGAATAGGGGGTGCTGTCAGGGGCTGATATGTCTCGATATCAAAAAAAAAAGAAAATCTTAATTTAAGATAACATCTTTGAATGTTATATTCTGCAGATCTCTTGGGGTTTTTGAAGATGCCCTATCCATCTCTTGTATTTAGATAAGCAAATGTTGCTTGTCTCTTAACAACTTGATTACTGAGTAGTTTAGAGAATATCTGTGATAGACTGTCATAGTAGCTAACAAAGTGACATGTTTGCATGACTAGGAGTTTGTTTTACTTAACTATCCTAAACAGTTTTAGATGGTTGGTATCAAGAGGCCAGAGCTTCACATTTTATTTTTAAGTATCTCTAGGTATGATACCATTAGGAAGCATTACCTTTAATTTTGTATCAATATAAAAAGATCTATTCAATTGTGGTTAAATATACTCTTAATTATGTATCAATATACAAAGATCAATGCCTATGTAGCCCAATACAATCTTAATATTACGTCCATATACAAGGGTCAATACCATTGTGGCCAACTATAATCTTAATTTTGTATCAATATACAAAGATCAACACCGATGTAATCCAATATAATCTTATTTTTGCACAATAAACAATGGTCAATACCACTTTAGCAAAATATACTACTAATTTTGTATCCATATACAAAGGTATAAGGGCATATTCAATAATCTGCCCCTTCTTCTTGGACCTTCCTGTGCTATATCTATGTCTCATTTTTCTCAAGCCTATGCACTCCTACATAGGAGAGGAAGAAGGATACAGAAAAGGATGACCTAAGGAGTTTGTAGGCAGAAGCTGATCTTGCAGGCTTCACTGAGGTTCCGGCCGGGGCATTGTGTAGAGCTGAACAGTCCCAGCGACATTGGATTGCCGTGGTGGTTGCAGGCCCCCGATGGAGACAGCTATTGAGGAAGTCTGCCAGGCAGAATCAACTGGGTCACTCATCCTCCTTGGTGCCTGATTCTGCTCTCTGCTGAGGTTTCCGCTGTCCAGCCATCCCCGGGCTCCCCTAATGGATGCTTCGATTCTCCTGGAAAGATAAGAACAGAGCCCTGCCCCAATCCCAACCCTGGGACAATTACCCTCTTTTTTTGGGGGGGGTGGGGCTAAGTAAAACTTCTCCTGAAGCAAATTTGGACTTCCGACAACATACAAAGCGTTATCTTTCATTCCGGGTTAAAGAAGAAATCATTCTGTCACCTTGGAGCTAAACCAGCTCAAGTGTATATATTTTGAGATCCCAAAGGACAATATGCCTGCATTGAGAAGGCCTTTTGTAAGTAGCCTCCAATTCTAGGTCCCTCCAAATCCCATGTGTGTCTCTGAACTCTAAATATTGGGATCAGAGACCTGTGGTTCCCATCTAAAGGGGTCAAAGATGTGTTCCACCACTCCTGGATCGAAGTCTTTCTCTATTTAGAATTTGCCCTGTATCAGGATGACCCTGAGCTCTGAGATCTGCCCGTTTCTGTCTCCAGTGTGCTGGGACCAAGGGTGTACTCTTCTTGAATGGTGGGACCAAGGGTGTGCACCCTCACCACCCCGCTCCATATGACTCCAGAATACATAAGACCACCAACTCTACGGTGCTCCCCCCGTCTCCGCTGAAGTCAAAGGCATGGGCCAACACCACAATTCTCTTGTATTTTACCTTAGCTCGACGTCTTCTCAACACCTGGAGGTCTGCAAAACCAGGCCGAACAGCTGTATCCTCTATTCCATTCAGAGTGTTTCAGCCCTGCCACCTGCCCTTTTTTTAATTTTAATTAATAAATTTATTTGTTTGTTGCTTCAGGTTACATCCTTATCATATTGTCCTCCTTTCCCGCTTCCCAGCCACACCCTCCCATGCTCTACTCCCTGACCCTTCCATCTTGTTCCTCTGGGGTGGAGTGTCCCTGCCTAACAGTCTCTCACCACAGATCAGGAGTCATATGAGGGCCAAGAGCCTCTTCATTCACTGGGGGCCTACGAGGCAGTATTGTCAGTGAAAGGTGTCTCCTTGCTACTGGGGGAAAACTAAAAAAAGACCAACAAACACACAAACCCACAAAAACAAAGAATATCAACAAAAAAAGAGAGGAAAAAGAGAAGGGAAAAGGAAAAAGAAAAAGATTAAAAAAAAAAGTTTATGTCCATGTTCCTTTTGGTGTGTTGGGTGTAGTACAGATATCGTGTACGATACAGCTAAAATCCTACTATAAGTGAATAGATGTCATGTGCATCCTTCTGAGTCTGGGTTAGTTCACTCAGGATGAGCTTCTCTAGTTTCATGCATTTGGTTGCAAATTGCATGATTTCATTGTTTCTTATAGCTGAGTAATATTCCATTGTATAGATGTACCACAGTTTTTTAATTCATTCTTCAGTTGAGGGACATCTGGGTTGTTTCCAATTTCTAGATATTACAAATAAGGCTGCTATGAACATAGATGAGGAGACTTCCCTATGTCTCCGTGAGAGGTCCTTTGGGTGTATACTGAGAATTGGTATGGCTGAGTCCTGAGGCAAGGTTATTCCTAGATTTCTAAGTTATTGCCAGACAGACCTCCATAGTGGTTGCACAAGCCTGCACTCCCACCAGCAATGGAGGAGGGTTCCCCTTTCTCCACACCCTCGCCAGCATGTGCTGTCATTTGAGCTCTTTATCTTAGCCATTCTAACAGGTGTTAGGTGGAATCTCAGGGTCCTCTTGAGTTGCATTTCTCTGATGATTAAGGATGTTGAGCATTTCTTCAAGTGGCTCTCAGCCCTTAGGGATTCCTCCTTTGTGAATTCTCTATTTAGCTCCATCTCCCATTTTTTTGATTGGATTATTTGGTTTCTTGGCATTTAGTTTCTTGAGTTCTTTGTAGATTTTAGATAATAGCCCTCTATCAGATGTGGTGTTGGTGAAGATTTTCTCCCAGTCTGTTGGTTGCCATTTTGTTCGAATGACAGTGTCCTTTGCCTTACAGAAGATTTTCAGTTTCTTGAGGTCCCATTTATTGATTGTTGATCTCAGGACCTGAGCTGTTGGTGTTCTGTTCAGGAAGTTGTCACCCGTGCCAATGAATTCGAGGGTTTCTCCTACTTTTTCTCCTAGTATATTTAGTGTGGCCGGCTTTATGTTAAGGTCTTTGATCCACTTGGATTTAAGTTTGGTACAAGGTGATAGGTATGGGTCTAATTTCATTCTTTTGCAAGTGAACATCCAGTTGGACCAGCACCATTTCTTGAAGATGCTGTCCTTCTTCCATTGTGCGGTTTTGGCTTCTTTGTCAAAGATTAGTTGGCCATAGGTGTGTGGGTCCATGTTTGGGTCTTCAATTCGATTCCATTGATCCACTGGTCTGTTTCTATACCAGTATCATGCTGTTTTTATTACTGTTGCTCTGTAGTACAGCTTGAAATCTTGGATGGTGATACCTCCAGATGTTTTTTCATTGTACAGGATTGATTTAGCTATTCTGGGCTTTTTGTTGTTCCATATGAAGTTGAGAATAGCTTTTTCCAGGTCTATAAAGAATTGTGTTGGTATTTTGATAGGAATTGCATTGAATCTACATATTGCTTTTGGAAGGATAGCCATTTTTATTATGTTGATCTTACCTATCCATGAGCATGGGAGATCTTTCCATCTTCTAAAGGCCTCTTCCATTTCTTTCTTCAGGGCCTTGACGTTCTTGTTGTATAGGTCATTTACTTGCTTGGTTAGAGTTACCCCCAGGTATTTTATGTTGTTTGTGGCTATTGTGAAGGGGGTTGTTTCCCTTAGTTCTTTCTTGGTATATTTGTTTGTTGTATAAAGAAGGGCTTCTGATTTTTTTGAGTTAATTTTGTATCCAGCCACCTTGCTGAAGTTGTTTATCAGCTGTAAGAGTTCTTTGGTGGAGTTTTTGGGGTCGCTTATGTATACTAACATATCATATGTGAATAGGGATAATTTGACTTCTTCATTTCCAATTTTTATCGCTTTGATCTCCTTTAGTTGTCTTATTGCTCTAGCCAGGACTTCAAGTACTATATTGAAGAGATATGGTGAAAGTGGACATCCTTGTCTTGTCCCTGAGTTTAGAGGAAATGCTTCAAGCTTCTCTCCGTTTAATTTGATGTTGGCCACTGACCTGCTGTATATTGCCTTTATTATTTCTACGTATGGTCCTTTTATGCCCGTTCTCTCCAGAACTTTTAGCATGAAGGGGTGTTGGATTTTGTCAAATGCTTTTTCTGTATCTAGCAAGATTATCAAGTGGTTTTTTTCTTTCATCTTGTTTGTATGGTAAATGACGTTGACAGACTTTCGTATGTTGAACCATCCCTGCATCCCTGGGATGAAGCCTACTTGATCATGGTGTATGATACTTTTGATGTGTTCTTGGATTCGGTTTGCTAGTATTTTATTAAGTATTTTTGCATCTATGTTCATGAGGGAGATTGGTCTGAAGTTCTCTTTCTTTGTTGGGTCTTTGTGTGGTTTACAATCAGAATGACAGTGGCCTCATAGAATGAGTTTGGCAGTGTTCTTTCTGTTTCTATGTTTTGGAAGAGTTTGAAGAGTAATTGTGTTAGTTCCTCTTTGAAGTTCCAGTAGAATTCCGTGCTAAAGCCATCTGGCACTGGGGTTTTTTTTTGGTTGGGAGATTATTAATGACTCTTTCTATTTCCTTGGGTGTTATTGGGCTGTTTAAGCTGTTAATCTGATTTTGATTTAGTTTTGGTAGGTAGAATTTATCGAGGAAATTGTCCATTTTGCTTAGGTTTCCAAATTTAGTGGAATATAGATTTTTTTTATAAGTACTTTTTTTTTCTTCAAATTACATCTAAGTCACAAACCCTTCCCTATTCCCCCTTCCTGTCCCACACTTCCACCCTCTTCCCCCCCCCAACAGCTTCTCTTTTCATTCCAACAAATGGTTCTTTCTCTTATAACAGTAAATTCTATACAAAACAGCAGAATTAAATATGCCACATTTATGAGAGTTAAATGGCCCAGTATACCTTCCTAATGTCCAGTTCATACATATTTGGCCCCTGACTTTAACCTTCTACCTTCTAACCATCTCCATGAGTTTAAAGTTCTATAACTGACTTAGTTTTCATACTAACTTGCATCACTATTATAACCATCTTCTTAGATCTAGAATGCCCTCTTGATTCCTAAACACAAAATTTAGCTATGAGACTCAAGCTGTCTATTCTTCAACCACCTCAGAGAGCTGAGAAGGATAAATATATCTGATTATATATGAAGTGCAGGGCTTGCAGCTTCCAATACTAAGAAATGACAAACCAGTGACTACCTGGACAGTTCCCATTTTCTCTCCATACATTCCAGCATCAGTCTTTAGCCTTTTGGTCCTGTTTCTCTGATAGACATTTATTGTAGAGCAGGGATTATGAAGGACTTACCTACCCTGTCTTGGCAGAGCTAGGCTGTCGACTTCCCTGCTACCAAGTTTTGTCCTTTTTGGACAGTAGTCTGTCTGCAGTTGGTGCAAGGGTTTGTTTCATGCCAAGAGATAGGCTTGCCACTAATTCAACCATCTCACACTGGAGATTATTCAATGCTTATCTTCTACTTGGAGTAGAATAGGGGGTGCTGTCAGGAGCTGATATGTCACGATAACAAAAAAAAAATCTTAATTTAAGACCACATCTTTGAATGCCATATTCTGCAGATCTCTTGGGGTTTTTGAAGATGCCCTATCTATCTCTTGTATTTAGATAAGCAAATGTTGCTTGTCTCTTAACAACTTGATTACTGAGTAGCTTAGAGAATATCTGTGATAGACTGTCATAGTAGCTAACAAGGTGACATGCATGCATGAGTAGGAGTTTGTTTTTCTTAACTATCCTAAACAGTTTAAGATGGTTGGTATCAAGAGGCCAGAGCTTCACATTTCATTTTTAAGTATCTCTAGGTACGAAACCATTAGGAAGCGTTACCTTTAATTTTGTATCAATACACAAAGATCTATTCAAATGTGGCTAAATATACTCCTAATTTTGTATCAATATACAAAGATCAATGCCTATGCGGCCCAATACAATCTTAATATTGCGTCCATATACAAGGGTCAATACCATTGTGGCCAACTACAATCTTAATTTTGTATCAATATACAAATATCAATAACGACGTAGAACAATACAATCTTATTTTTGCACAATAAACAATGGTCAATACCACTTTAGCCAAATATACTACTAATTTTGTATCAATATACAAAGGTAAAAGGACATATTCAACAATGTGACCCTTTTTCTTGATCCTTCCCGTGCTGTCTATGTTTCAATTTTTCTCAAGTCCGTGCATTCCTACATAGGAGATAAAGAAGGATACAGAAAAGGGAAAGAAGGGATACCCTGGGTCTAACCTCCAAAACCCATTAAACAGGACCATTTAACAACTTGTAGTCTCTTCCCCTAAATAACAGAGTTTTCAGTTGTCCTTCAAATAACCAAAGAAAGGGGGGGGGAGAAACACCCTCCCCACCCTCTGGGTATGGGACGTCCCTCTCTTAAACTGACTTCCTGCTGATTTGGGTTGTAGTAAACCTGTTTGGGGCCCAAACTAAAATGGAAAAATGGTTAAAAATGTTAATACAATCCTTTTATGTTCAGTCCTTCTGTTCTCAGCTGTTTAGATGTTCTAAGGAGTTTGTAGGCAGAAGCTGAACTTCCAGGCTTTACTGAGGTTCTGGCTGGGGCATTGTGTAGAGCTGAACGGTCTTAGCGATATTGAGTTGTGGTTGTAGGCTTTTGATGGAGACAGCTATTGAGGGAGTCTGTCAGGCTGAATCATCTGGGTCACTCGTCTTCTTTTGGTGTCTGATTCTGATTTCTGCTGAGGTTTCCGTTTTCCAGTTGTCCCTGGGTTCCTTGAATGGATGCTTTGATTCTCCTGGAAAGATAAGAACAGAGCCCTGCCCTAATCCTCACTCAGGGACAATCGCCCTCTTTTTTTTTTGGGGGGGGGTAGGTTATATTTTTCCTGAAGCAAATTTGGTTTTTGACCATATATAAAGTGTTATCTTTCAATCTGGTTTAAAGAAGAAATTATTTTGTTATTTTGGAGCTAAACCAGCTTTAGTGTATTTATTTTGAGGTCTCGAAGGACAATTTGTTTGTGTTGTGTGGGCCTTTTGTAAGTAGCTTTTAAACTTAGGTCCTTCCAAATCCTATGTGTGTGTCTCCACATTCTAATTATTGGGATCCGAGACCTGTGGTTCCCATCTGAGGGGATTAAAGATGTGTTCCACCACTCCTGGATCGAAGTTTTTCTTTATTTAGAGTTTGTTTTGTATCAGGCTGACCTTGAGCTCTGACATCTGCCTGTTTCTGTCTCTAGTGTGTTGGGGTTAAGGGTGTACTCTTCTTGAATGATGGGATTAAGGGTGTGTACCCTCACCACCCTTTTCCGTGTAACTCTAGAATTTATAAGTCCACTAACTCTATGGTGCTCCTCCCGTCTCTGCTGAAGTTAAAGGCATGGGTTAACACCACATTTCTCCTGTATTTTACCTTAGCTCTACGTTTTTTCAACACTTGGAGGTTCATAAAACCAAGTTGAACGGCTGTGTCCTTTATTTTATTTACACTGTTTTAACATTATTACCTGCTTTTTTTTAATTAGTAAATTTATTTGTTTGTTGCTACAGGTTACATCCATGACATATTGTCCTCTTTTCCCGCTTCCCAGCCACACCCTCCCATGCTCTACTCCCTGACCCTTCCATCTTGATCCTCTGGGGTGGAGTGTCCCTGCATACCAGTCTCTCACCACAGATCAGGAGTCATATGAGGGTCGAGAGCCTCTTCATACACCGGGGGCCTACGAGGCAGTACTGCCAGTGAAAGGTGTCTCCTTGCTACGGGGGGAAAACTAAAAAAAAAAAAAACCAACAGACACACAAACCCACAAAAACATAGAACAACAACAAAAAAAGAGAGGAAAAAGAAAGAGAAAAAAAAAGGGAAAGGAAAAAGAAAAAGAAATGAAAAAAAAAAGAAAAAAACATTTATGTCCATGTTCCTTTTGGTGTGTTGGTTGTAGTACAGATATCCTGTACGATTTAGCTAAAATCCTACTATAAGTGATTAGAGGCCATGTGCATCCTTCTGAGTCTGGGTTAGCTCACTCAGGATGAGCTTCTCTAGATCCATCCATTTGGTTGCAAATTGCATGATTTCATTGTTTCTTATAGCTGAGTAATATTCCATTATATAGATGTACCACAATTTTTTAATCCATTCTTCAGTTGATTGAGGGACATCTGGGTTATTTCCAGTTTCTAGCTATTACAAATAAGGCTGCTATGAACATAGATGAGGAGACTTCCCTATGTCTCCATGAGGTGTCCTTTGGGTGTATACCCAAAAGTGCTATGGCTGGGTCCTGAGGCAAATGTAGAGAGCTGCCATGTGCCGCACCCTAAAGATGGCGCTGGTCTCCGCCTTCCACCAGCCTGACGGTGAGCGCTCTCTATGATAATAAGTTCATATTTGGCATAGACCACTGATCTGGCTTGCTTCCGCATACGTAGGCCTCTAAGATAGCACCACTTGGCTTTACTTGACTGGCTGTTCATTTAGTATTTAGCCTGTGGGTTGGGTCTGCCCGGGCATTCGGAATTCGGAATTCAGAAGACTGTTTTCAAGGGACCTGAATAAACTTGCCGAGAAGAGCTTTTGTGAGTTGCGTCATCCTTGCTGGACAAGGGGGGACGCGACAAGTGGTGGCCCGTACGGGGACCCAGAAAAGACTCAGAACTCCTGCAGTCAGGTGCAGCGCTGGTAAGTTCCTGGGATAAATCAGGACAATAAAGTTTCACGGAAATAGCGAACACAAGGTAAAGTTTCGCGGAGATAGCGAACAAAAGGTAAAGTTTCGCGGAGATAGTGAACAAACGGTAAAGTTTCGTGGAAATAGCGAACAAAAGGTAAAGTTTTGCGGGAAGTTGCAAACTAAAGGTAAAGTTTCGCGGGGAAGCAGCGAACCGAAAGTAAAATTTTTAAACATGGGATTTTCTGAGTCACACCCAATTTTTCTGGCTCTTCAGGAGCTACTTTTAGCTAGGAATTTGAAGATTAAGAAGTCTATCTTAGAAAGATTTTTGAATGAATGTGATTCTGTGGCTCCGTGGTTTGCGGTGTCCGGGAATCTTGCGGTATCCTGCTGGGACAAATTAGGCAGGGACTTGGATTTTGCTTGGAAGCAAGGGACTCTGAAGCATGGAGTAAGACCAATTTGGAAAATGGTGAGGAGTTGTTTAGAAGATCAGAGGTGTTGTAATGCAATCAAAGAGGGACAATCAGCCTTGGAACTGCTGCAAGGGGAGAGATCTGAGCAGGTAGACAGTGAAAAGGAAAGTAACAAAGGCGAAAGATTTGAGCAGGCAGACAATGAAAAGGGAGGCAAAAAGAAAGTTCCTCTCTATCCCGATCTTAGAGATTTTAGAGATTTTAGAGATTTTGAGGACTCAGAGAGCACAGATTCTGAAGGAGAGCTACATGCTCTAATAGAACAGTTGGAGAAGACTGTTATTAGAAAAAAGGAAAAGAAAAAGGTAAAAGAGAAGGACACGCAGGCGGCAGTCGGTGTGGGAGGAGCCGCTGCTGCAATCGGTGTGGGTGGAGCTGTTGTTACAGCGCCTTCAGCCACGCTGGCGGCAGCTGGTGTAAACAAAGCCATTGCCATGGCGCCTTCAACTCCTCCCCCATATCCAGAAGCCACTCAGACAGAGCAGCCAGTTCAGTCTCTGAAAGTAGGGAGATCTTTCTGCCCGGGGATGTGGACACAAGTAAGAACAGAATAGAACATTATCCCACTGCACTTGCTGCTTTAGCCTTGAATGGTATCCAACAATGCTTGCAGTCTTTTGGAGTTGCTCCTGCCAGTATAATAGTGCCTTATTACAGTTATCAAATTAAGATTTTGTGTGGCACTGTAGATGACTGGGCAATATTGCAATGTAGCTTTGAAGGAGTGATTGATAACCATTATCCTAAACATCCATTGCTATTATTTTTTAAAGGAGCACCCAGTGATATTCCCTAAGGTTACTTCAGCAGTACCACTTCAAGGATCACCAAATGTGTTTAATGATGGCTCAAAGACAGGCTGTGGAGCCTATTTGATAGAAAGACAAGAGCCCGTGTTATGTCAATTTCAATCGGGCTCCCCCAAATAGTAGAGTTAAAAATAGTAATTGAGGTGTTTAAAAGATGTCAATTTGCATTCAATTTGATTTCAGATTCAGTTTATGTGGTCAACGCAGTGAAAGTATTAGAATTATCAGGTCCTATTAAGAATAGTAGTACTGTATGTGCCTTATTACAAGAGTTACAAGTTTTAATCTGGCAGAGAAAAAGGTGTTTTTATATTCAACATATCAGAGCACATACAGGATTACCTGGACCATTAAGTGAGGGTAATAATAAAGTTGATCAATGGACCAGGATGGAATGCATTTTTTGGAGCTCATTCCTGGACCAAGCCAGACAGTTTCACCAATTATTTCATGTAAATGCAAAAACTCTACAGCAGAAATTCCATTTGTCTAGAGCAGATGCTAGACAAGTAGTTTTGGACTGTCCTCAGTGTGTGATTCATCATCATCCTCCCAGTGTGGGAGTGAACCCTAGAGGGTTGATGCCACTCAAAATCTGGCAAATGGACGTTACCCACATTTCAGAGTTTGGAACCTTAAAATATATTCATGTATCTGTGGATACCTGCTCAGGTATCATACATGCTACACCTATGAGTGGAGAAAAGGCTCGCAATGTCAAGTACTATATTGAAGATATATGGTGAAAAAGGACATCCTTGTCTTGTCCCTGAGTTTAGAGGAAATGCTTCAAGCTTCTCTCCATTTAATTTGATGTTGGCCACTGACCTGCTGTATATTGCCTTTATTATTTCTAGGTACGGTCCTTGTATGCCCATTCTCTCCAGGACTTTTAGCATGAAGGGGTGTTGGATTTTGTCAAATGCTTTTTCTGCATCTAGCGAGATTATCATGTGGTTTTTTTCTTTCATCTTGTTTATATGGTGAATTACATTGATAGACTTTCGAATATTGAACCATCCCTGCATCCCTGGGATGAAGCCTACTTGTTCATGATGTGCGATATTTTTTATGTGTTCTTGAATTCGGTTTGCTAGTATTTTATTAAGTATCTTTGAATCTATGTTCATGAGGGAGATTGGTCTGAAGTTCTCTTTCTTTTTTGGGTCTTTGTGTGGTTTAGGAATCAGAATGACAGTGGCCTCATAGAATGAGTTTGGCAGTGTTCTTTCTGTTTCTATGTTTTGGAAGAGTTTGAAGAGTAATGGTGTTAGCTCCTCTTTGAAAGTCCGGTAGAATTCCATGCTAAAGCCCTCTGGCCCTGGGCTTTTTTTTGGTTGGGAGATTATTAATGACTGTTTCTATTTCCTCAGGGGTTATTGGGCTGTTTAAGCTGTTAATCTGATTTTGATTTAGTTTTGGTAGGTGGAATTTATCGAGGAAATTGTCCATTTCACTTAGGTTTTCAAATTTGGTGGAGTATAGATTTTTAAAATAGGACCCAAATATTTTCTTGATCTCCTCGATGTCTGTTGTTATTTCTCCCTTTTCATTTCTGATTTTGTTGATTTGGGTTCTTTCCCTTTGCCTTTTAGTTAATTTGGCTAGGGGTCTGTCTATTTTGTTGATTTTCTCGAACAACCAACTCTTGGTTTCATTGATTCTTTGGATAGTTCTTTTTGATTCTAAGTTGTTGATTTCAGCCCTAAGTTTGATGATTTCCTGCCTTCTGCTCCTCTTGGGCGTGTTTGCTTCTTTTTTTTTCCAATTCACCCAGCTTAGCTGTTAATTCACTAATATGAGCTGTCACAATTTTCTTTTTGAAGGCACTTAGTGCTATGAACTTTCCTCGTAGCACAGCTTTTATTGTATCCCATAGGTTTCGGTATGTTGTGTCTTCATTGTCGTTGGATTTTAAGAAGTCTTTGATTTCCTTCTTTATTTCTTCCCTGACCCAGTGGTCATCCAGTAAGGAGCTGTTCAATTTCCATATGTGTGTAGGCTTTCTGTTGATTCTTTTGCTGTTGAAGACCAGCTTTATTCCGTGGTGGTCTGATAAGATACAAGGTGTTATTTCAATTTTCTTGTATCTATTGAGACTATCTTTGTGTCCAACTATGTGTTCGATTTTGGAGAATGTTCCGTGGGGTGCTGAGAAAAAGGTGTATTCCTTTGTGTTTGGGTGAAACGTTCTGTAGATATCTGTTAGGTCCATTTGTTTCATGATCTCTGTTAGACTCAATATTTCTCTGTTTGTCTTCTTTCTTGATGATCTGTCCATTGTTGTGAGTGGGGTGTTGAAGTCTCCCACTACTAATGTGTTGTGATCGACGTGCGCTTTACGTTTTAGAAGTGTTTCTTTTACAAAAGTAGGTGCCTTTGTATTTGGGGCATAGATGTTCAGTATTGAGATTTCCTCTTGATCAATATTCCCTTTAATGTGTATATAGTGCCCTTCTTTGTCTTTCTTCATTAACTTCAGTTGGAAGTCTGTTTTGTTTGATATTAAGATGGCTACTCCAGCTTGCTTCCTGGGTCCATTTGCTTGGAAAACCTTTTCCCAGCCCTTTACTCTGAGGTAGTGTCTATCTTTGGTAGTGAGATGTGTCTCTTGTATACAGCAAAAGGAAGGGTCTTGCTTGTGGATCCACTCTGTAAACCTGTGTCTTTTTATTGGGGAGTTGATTCCTTTGATGTTGATGGATATTAGTGACCTGGGGTTGTTATTTCCCATTAGTTTGCTATAGGTGGTGGTCCTGTGCCTCTTTTGGTTTAGTTGCTGAGGGGTTTTCTATTCCCTTTGTTTTCTTGGGTGGAGTTTTCTTCTCTGGGATTGAATTTTCCTTCTAGGATTTTCTGTAGGGCTGGGTTTGTGGGTAGATATTGTTTAAATTTGATTTTGTCATGGAATATCTTGTTTTTTCTATCTATGTTGATATGTTGATAGAGAGTTTTGCTGGGTATAGTAGTCTGGCTGGGCACCTATTATCTCTCAGGACTTCTAGTATATCTGTCCAGGCCCTTCTAGCTTTTAAAGTTTCTGAAAAGTCAGGTGTAATTCTGATGGGTCTGCCATTGTATGTGACTTGACCTTTTTCTCTTACAGCTTTTAATATCCTTTCTTTGTTCTGTACATTTGGTGTTTCAATTATTATGTGGCGAGAGGTGTTTCTTTTCTGGTCTAATCTTTTCGGTGTTCTGTAAGCCTCTTGGATTTTTATTGGCATCTCTTTTTTCAGGTTTGGGAAGTTTTCCTCTATGATTTTTTTCAAGATATTTCCTGGACCTTGGAGTCGGGAGTCCTCTCTTTCCTCTATACCTATAATTCTTAGGTTCCGTCTTTTCATTGAGTCCTTGATTTCTTGGATGTTGTGGGTGAGAGATTTTTTAGCC
Organism: Lophiomys imhausi; assembly: GCA_907164525.1. NCBI lineage: Eukaryota > Metazoa > Chordata > Mammalia > Rodentia > Muridae > Lophiomys > Lophiomys imhausi. The sequence continues at coordinate 1,323,996 of CAJQZJ010033828.1, read as the reverse complement.
TTCTCATTTTCTTTGGATGTTGTACTGATTTCTTCCACTGAATCTTCCATGCCTGAGATCCTGTCTTCCATCTCTTGCATCCTATTTTTGATACTCACATCCGTAGTTCCTGTTCTCATCCCTTGATTCTCCACTTCCTCTTTTAATCTGACTGTGTTTTCTTTATTGTTTCTATTTCTATTTTCATGTCTTGTATGGTATTGTTCGTTTTGTACATTTCCTTCTCCAGCTTGCTTGTTTTTGTATGAAAATCTTTCATTGCTTTTTCCTTTTCCTGTTCAAGCTCTGTCACCTTGGCTTGGAGCTCTTTAATGGTGTTGTTTGTTGTTTTGACTTGTAAAATTGTGGCTTCTTTGAATTCCTTCATAGATTTAAGTTCTTCTTGAAGGGACTCTATCACTTTCCATAATGCAGAATTGTCAACGTTTTCATGTGTTTCTGTTGGTGTGAGGTCATCCAAATTGGATGAGCTAGGATAATTCTGCTTTGTTGTTGTCATATTTCCTTGATTTCTATTTTTTCTTGGAACTTTGGCCATTGGATGCGTTTAGCTGTCTGTTCTTGTCGTTTTCTGTGCTTGGATCCACAGGGGATGCTTTGGTGCAGGGGACGAGTTACTTGGCTGTCTGTCGTTGCTTACAGGGGGATCACAGGTTCACTGTGGTTTTAATCGCCTGAAGCACTGTGAGCTGGTGCAGCCTATTCCCAGGTTGTGAGTAATGGACCAGGAGTGTTTCACTGCTCCCAGTTCAGACTTCTCTGTGTTGCACTCTGTGTTATCAGCCTGTAATGGTTCTGATGGTATGGACCTGTTTGCCCAGGCACAGATTCTGTGGTCTTTGTTTGTCTTCACGGAGGCTGACAGGGTCTGGCTCCACACCTAATATGTCTGGATTTTCCAGAATACAGCTATGGTCCTCTGACTTCTGGTTTCTCACTAGGCTTCTCGCCACAGGCCTGACCCCTGTGCCAGGTTCCCTCCCTCTCTGCCCAGCCGCGGGTCTCCCTCCCTAGCTGCTCGGCAGTGGGTGCACAGAACCCCAGATCCTCCCGCTGCCTGAGTGGGCCTCCCTCCCCAGCAGCTCAGCTGTGGCTGCGCGGGGATTCGGCCCCTCCCACCCACCTGAGCCTACTTCCCACCCTGATTACTTTGCCCGCCGCGGCTTCCCGCTCTTGGAACCTCCGCGTCTCGAGCGTCTGCGGACCACCCGCCGAATGCCCTGTTTCTTCCTTGCTAAGACTTCCACTGTCCTGCAAAGTTTCTTAAGTGGCTATACGTTCTTCCTGAGATGTGGGGAGCCCAGTAGGCTAGTGGGCGATCGCCTTGTGGCCTCTGACTCTGCCTGCTGTGAATTGGGGTCGATCTTACCAGGCGCCTCTCCAAATGGGAGTTCCCGAATCCCGGATTTAGTGGCTTCCATGTCTGCGAGAGATGGGGGGAGAGCCTTACCCTGGGACTTTTAACAGTCCCTTGGGAGCTGTGAATGTTCCCTGGGGGGGGAGGTCTAGCCCCTCTGGTTTTTGCACAGTGCCCAATAACTCTGTGTTTTTTATGGCTCTTTTTTCCCACGTTCAAAATGCGTCAGTGTAGGTCACCGCCATCTTGGCCCCCCCTCTACAACACATTTCTATTTGTATTTTCCATGTTTAATGACACAATCTACTTGATTTATCATATATATATATATAATATATCCAACTCAAGATGTTAAATATCGATATTTACTCATGATAAAGCCATTACACCTATCAATTCAGAAGTTTCTTAATAGATTTCTATTAAAAGGTACTGAGTCTTAAGTACCAACCAAAAAGCTTATATAGACTGGACCTAGACGCCCTACACATATGTAATCGATAGGCAACTTGGGTTTCATGCATATCCTTTACAGAGTGAAGCGGTGGGGGGGGGGGAGCAATGCTCTCTTTGACATGGACTCTATTGACTCTTCATGGAACACTCTACCCTAGCTGGGCTGACTTGTCTGGCCTCAGTGAAACAGGATGCTTTTAGCTCTAATGCAACTTGATGAACCGGGGTGGTTTGATGAGGGGAAAGGGGCTCTCCTCATCTGAGGAGAAGAAGGGGGCATAGGGGAGAGAGAGGATAGGACCAGGTTGGGAGGAGGAAGAGGACTGCAATCAGGATATAACTGAAATAAATCAGTTAATTAATAAAAAAGTTATCTAATTGTCTTTCACTTCTCATATCTAATATTGCTGGCACCACACAGGTCATACTGATATTTCTTCCCTACCCTTCCTCTGCATAGACCTGATTACTGCCTCAGCATCCAAGATTTTCATAGGTTTTTGGGGGGATTGTTATTAAATTTGCCTTCTGCTTTCTGTACCTGGATTCATGAAGTTTTAAAATCTCCAGGTTTTGTCTTGCCTCTATTTCTACTGGGATGGGTCATGGCAGGAAATATCTGTGATTGCTGAAGGCCTCACAAGAAAAAAAAAAAAACCTGTGATACTAAATTTTGGTACTAAAAGACAGTAAATAGGGGATGACAAGTTTACCCAACTCAAAATACATTCTACAAAACCCACTTGTGGACAAAAGTAGAGAGTAGTAGAGAAAAAGGACTTTCTTTTTTGTTTTTTTTCAGTTTCTTTTTTTTAATTTATTTATTACTTCAGGTTACATCTCCATTATAGTGTCCTCTTTCCACCCCTCCCAGTCCCACCCTCCCATCCTCTACCCCCTATCCCTTCCATCCCACTCCTCTGAAGTGGAGTGTCCCTACATATCAGTCCTCCACCCCAGTTCAGCAGTCATATGGGGGCCAAGAGCCTCCTCATACACTGGGGTCATATGAGGCAGCACCACTACGGAAAGGTGTCTCATTGATAGGAAACAAAGTCTATGTTCATGTTCCCTTTGGTGCATTGGTTGTAGTATGGTTATCCTGTACTATATGGCTAAAATCTGTCTATAAGTGAATAGATGCCATGTGCATCCTCTGGGTCTGGGTTAGCTCACTCAGGATGAGCTTCTCTACTTCCATCCATTTGGCTGCAAATTGCATGATTTTGTTGTTTCTGATAGCTGAGTAGTATTTCATTGTGTAGATGTACCACAGTTTTTTAATCCATTCTTCGGCTGAGGGACATCAGGGTTGTTTCCAGTTTCTAGCTATTACAAATAAGGCTGCTATAAACATAGATGAGGATATGTCCTTGTGATTCGGTGAGGAGTCATTTGGATGTATACCCAGAAGTGGTATGGCTGGGTCCCAAGGCAGAGCTATACCAAGTTTTCTAAGATATCGCCAGACTGGCCTCCATCGTGGTTGCACAAGCCTGCACTCCCACCAGCAATAGAGGAGGGTTCCCCTTTCTCCACACCCTTGCTAGCATGGGCTGTCATATGAGCTTTTGATCTTAGCCATTCTGACAGGTGTGAGATGGAATCTCAGAGTCATCTTGAATTGCATTTCTCTGATGATAAAGGATACTAAGCATTTCTTCAAGTGTCTCTAAGCCATTAGGAATTCCTCCTTTGTGAATTCTCTGTTTAGCTCTGTTCCTCATTTTTTGATTGGATTATTTGGTTTCTTGGCATTTAATTTCTTGAATTCTTTATAAATTTTGGATATTAGCCCTCTGTCAGATGTGGGGTAGGTGAAGATTTTTTCCCAATCAGTAAGCTGCCATTTTGTTCGAATGACAGTGTTTATTGCCTTTCAGAAGCTTTTCAGTTTCATGAGGTCCCATTTATTGGTTGTTAGTCTTAGATCCTGAGCTGTTGGTGTTCTGTTCAGGAAGTTGTCAGCTGTGCCAATGAGTTTGAGGATTTTTCCCACTTTCTCAAAAACCTTAACATGAGGCCGGACACACTAAATCTACTAAAAGAGAAAAAGGACTTTCAAAAAACCAGAAAGAAATATAAAAATACAGATTCTAGATAGCTGATAAGAAGTATTTGTATTCCAGGACAATAGGACTCTCTGCACAGGAGATGCAGCAGACAACCTCCCAGACAGAAGTGTGTTAGTGCTTATACGGGTCTCTTCTACCGCTATGTCACATAAGGAAGATAATTGCCATCATTAGTAAGACCCAATGACAGTCACATCTGTTCCTGGCACAGACTAAAAATCATACTCTATGAAAAGACACTGAAATCCCAGACTCCAATTTTGTAACATAGATAAATTTTTGTTCAGTTTTTGTTTGTTTTTTCATAGCAGTAGTATATTTCCCATAAGTAAAGGAGAGAGGATAAATATTTGTTATCAATAAAGACTGTCTAAGGTAGTCAGTAAAGTTATCCATTATCATGCTGTTAAGATATTAACAGTACAAGATTGGAGAGTTGAACATAAAGGAATCTGTAGTAAATTAAACTTGTGTTTTATGAAGGGAAGTGTTTAAATGCCCCACACTGTCACTTACTCTGTCCATATGTTACAATTGCATTTCTTCCACTCCATAAGATTAGGAATGACCTATAGCCTAGGTGTTTTTCTCTGAATGAGAAAAGATGGAGGAATGTGAGAGATAACACACATATCTAGGCAGGAGTTGGTTCCCCCAGTGCCCAATCCCCTGTATTCACTTTTCCTTTGGGCAATCATGGATGAGTCAAAGTGAGGCTCCATCATGCTTGGGTATTGAGAGACTCTGATAAACGCATTCATGTCCCCTGTATGCAGCATGCCTGCAGAGCTGTCAGGATATCAACTAATTCTTGTAACCCATTAAGATTAAGTAACTCCTTCTGGATTGTCTTTAGTTATACAGCATAAACTGACTTTACTGTCTCATGAAAACACTTACCTCACAGGATTTCAAGAGAGTGAAACTCATAACAGGTACTGCTATTTAGCCCCATTGTAATTGGCATTTTTTTCAATAACTGCAGGTATTGTTGTAATTATTACAGTTACCCAAAGAGAAGTCCTTGACTGCTCTGTTGGTTAGAGCCTATGCTAGTATTGCCAAGGTTGAGGGTTGCTGGGCAGGGGGTAGTACACGTCTTTAATCCCAGCACTTGGGAGGCAGATGCTGGCAGGTGATCTCTGAGTTCATCCAGTCTTGTCTACTGAATGAGTTCTAGGACAGGCAAGTCTACACAGAGAAATTCTGTCTCAAGGAACCACAAAATAAACAAATAAATAAATAAATAGTCCTTGACATACCCATCACACTAGAGTCCAGTTAATATCCCCACTGCTTATTCCCACTGGAATTAGTTAAAATTTCTTTTGAAATGCCTATAAGAACAATTCAGAGACTGAGGTTAAATATTCCTGTTTATAGTTTTTAGCTCAATATAAGATCCTTGCGATTTTCCTAGGCTAAATTTGTGTTTCCCTTGGGGGGAAGAAGGGAAACCCAAAGAGTGATTTCTGTATTGCATGGCCAAACAACTGGGCTTCTGAAAGAACATTTGCATTCTCTTATATCACATATAGACATGGTTATTTTCATTCTTCCACTTAACAATTTATAAGTGAGGTTTCAGTGCGACCCAGACGGGCCTCAGATTTTATCTGTAGACCAGGCTGGTCTTGAATTTGCATCAGTCTCTTGTTCAGCCTCTGGGTGTTGAGCTGACATGAGTCACTTTGCCAAGACCCTCCACCATAATTAAGATTCTATCTTTACAATGTAAAAGACCCAGTGTTAGGACAGTGTTGTGCAAATAGTTGTATTCAATTGTGCATATAACGGTGACAATGTCTAGTGCCGAAGCAGTTTTTTTTCTGAATACTTTGTATCTGAAGTTGTTTTAATTTAAAGATGTGGGAACCATGGATGTGAGTGGATCAAGTGTGATGATTTAGCAACAATTTTAATTTTCATTTTCTATCAGTATTTCTGACACATCAGATTTCCTATTATCATTTTTCTTCTTCATGGAACATGTACAAAATCTACTAGTCTTCACAGTAACAAACATTTTTTTATTTATCTAAAAGATCTTTATGCTACTTCCTCAAATAGTTCTTTTTTGTGTGTTCTCTGGCTTTTCTGAGACTTTAGGTACATGAGTTAGCATTTAAGATGATTCCACATCATTTCCGCACTTTGTTACTCTGTGAGGTTTTTTCTTCATTTGATCCCGAAGAACAACTGTATGAGATTCATATATCTACACATATATATTTGTGTTTAGGACATGGACACATATAATTGGAAGAAATCTAAATATTAAAAATATCTATGACAATTCTTTAGAATATAATCACAACAGTAGAAAACTCAAATTTGAGGGTTGAGAGTGAGAAATATGCATGCAAATATTTACAGCACTGTTATCTTTAGTTTTCAAAACTGTAAACAAGTCAAATAGTTATCAGTGGCTTACCTGATAAATATAATCTCTATATAATTGAATATGTTCATTTACAAAAGGAGCAAAGTACTGCTGTCATCTGTGAGTCTCAGAAACATGCTAACTGCAAAAAAATCAAGCACATTCACACAAGTCTGTATAATCTATGCTCCATCTACATGAATTACTGAGCAAATGTAAACCTACTAGAGAGAAGACTGATCGCTGGTTGTTTATGCCTAGGGATACAAATGAGAGATCTTTGGGAGAGAAGGAAAGTTCTCTAAACTCTAAAACTATTTTGAGTTGAGGATCATATAAGTCTATACATTTTCTAAGGACTTATACACTAAATATGAGTGAACTTTACGGCAGGTATTTTAATAAAGCAGAGAGCAGTTAGGGTACAGTGAAAAGAAAAAGAAAGAGAGAGACAAAGAGAGATAGACACACATACACACACACACACACACACAGAGAGAGAGAGAGAGAGAGAGAGAGAGAGAGAGAGAGAGAGAATAAATGTGCATCCTCAAGTCAATTGATGCAGAATGTTGGTATTGACTCAGGACTCCTGTTGAGTGAGGTAATGCAGCTGTGTTGAGCTGTAGAGGTTCCAAATTTGGGCTCTGAGTCACTTCCCCTCTGTGCACACACACAGAGATTCATAGACTTCCTGCCAGTGCACAGCATGTTCTCACCTGTTGGCTAGCTGTGGCTGGCAGTTGCTGACTCATCCACTGTCCTCCAATAGAATAATCAGCATTGATGATTGCAATTATGCTGCAACCGGATCTCAACTTTGTTCTTCAAAGCTGTGATTGTTTTAATCTCATCTGTACCAAAAGGCCACTATTGGTAATAGTCATCACTCCTGATTAGCAGAGATTTGTCAATGTCACCTGGGCATGAAGGACAGGAAAAGGCCACCAGAAAGGATTCTTGGACAGAACTAGCCTGAAGAAAAAGAAGTCATGCTCATAAGTTTAAATGTATGTCTGATAACTATAAAAACTCTTTCTTTGCTATATTCCTCAATTTTGATAATGAACCTCCCCAGGCCATCTTAGCATATCATATCCAAAGACAATATTTGTAAACTATAATTACACATCAAGCCTACTACACAGACTGAAAGTAGCTATTTGGTAATCTTTATAATTAAAAGAATCTACAAGGAAGAAAAAGAATGGCAAGAAGGAGTCACACATACACACTATTTTATTTATTCAGAATAAAGACTGACTTAAGTCAGGCAGTTAAGTTAAAGAATAGTAAAGATAGGTCTTTCTGCATATATATATATATATATATATATATATATATATATATATATAAATGTGTGTGTGTGTGTGTGTGTGTGTGTGTGTCTCAAGAGATACTGAAGACCTTAGATGCTTCTGTGAGAATGCATCATGATTGATGGCATTTCCAGGTTCAATCAGGCTAAGCACATAGTGATATTCAATACTACTTTTATTGTATAATTATATAAAATATTGAACAACACAAAGATGCTTTTAGGTACATATGCATCACAGAAAGAAAGTTTCTTAACCAAGGAAGAGCCCAAAGTCAAGTGAAATTTGATGTTCTTGCCCAAAGGTGTACTTGGGTTTTTCATAATGCAGCTGTTTCTAGAGCACATGGCCAGCTCACAACACTGTAATAGTTGCAAATGACACTCAGGAACCAGTCTCATTAGTATATTAAAAGCACCCTAAATGGTCTGAAGGAAAGGTATTGTTATCCACAATGCCAGAAGGTGATTTCAAATCTGGGTACAGTGAAATTCTTATGTTATGATTGAATTGGAGACCGCTGGGCACCAGCCTGGGACACTTTCATCAACGTGGACGAATTTGTTTGCTTTATGTTTCATTTACTTTTCTTGACGTAGGTGGGATCATTGAAAAAGGCAAACTCCCCAAGTGCCATAAATTGTTGTTCTCCATCCATGTTTATCACAGAATGTTTCAGAGCCCAGCTCGACCTTTTAGAGAACAGGAAATGACCATGCAAAGAACCTATGAGAGGCTACTGTTACTATCAGAGGTTCCAAAATGGTAAGTTCAGCCTAATGCAATGTTCTGATCTAAACGGTATACTGTCAAAAGAAAAGCAAGATGGGACATTTCATGTTGTCTCTGTAGTATTATCCTGTATCACTTCCATGATTTGGTAGCCTGATTGACATAACAGCATCATAATGTCTTTTAAGAAAGAGCCTAAGTAGAAGATCTGTGCACTTACTTTGGAAATTATAAATGCAAATGCTTAGTGGTAACTTTATGAGCAAAGCAAAACTTTCCCAAGGTATGGCTATGGCTAGCCTAATTTGCATTCATTAAAAATTCACATCCAGTAAAGCAAAGTTAATCTTTAAAAATATTTACGGAAGTGCTGTCATGAATAACATTGGAAATATAGTCACCTTTGAACAAAATTAGAACTTTCAGAACCATTTTTATGAACTTCACATTTTCAGTTGAAATCAACTGGAAAAGAATTTCAGTTCCTCAAGGTTCTAGCTCCAAACACTCAGAGTCTCTCCTGACCTGAAGATGGAAAATTTGTGGATAGTGAGATGGCCACGATAGGAAAGATGCAATTTCATATGTTACAGACAATAAAAAATGATAAATAATCCCTTCATAGGTCTCCAGTTCAAAAAGCTATGACTTAAAATAAATGTTTTCCCAATAAAGAGGACTTGCTCATTAAGCTCAGTAAGGAGCCCTAAGCAGGATCAGGCTCTGATGCAGAATTTACCTCTAAAAGCCAGAAGCCTCGTAGTCTCTATGTTGACAGATGATTGCAGCACAGTTGCTACTGAGCCTCCAAAATAGAATCTTATTTCATTCATAACAGAAAACACAATTGTCTGGTTTCATTTATTTGTTGTCAGCTGAAAATTTCTCCTGCTTGGGCTGCCATGAAAGTTCCCTTTGATACCTTGAAAACACCTTCCTGGTTGCACAGCCTTGACAGAGAACAGAAAAAATATAAACTAAAGAGAACAAAGTGGAGGACAATCACTTTCCAAAATGTAGAGAATGTAACCTGGTATTTTTATGTCCTTATATGAATAATGACTTGTGTATTTATCTTATGATCCTGTTGAATGATGAAAATCAAAGCATGCCTTGCTGCAATGAAACAAGTTTGTATGGACTAGTTTGAGGATGTCAGCTATATTAATTTCCAGGAAAAAAAATAATGTATAGGAGAAAAGTTTCCTGGTATTTTTAATAGGACTAGGTCTATATAACTCTTGATTCAGCCCATTGAATTGTGAGCTGAGGTTGTTCTTAACATTAAGACAGTTAACACATTAGAGACTTATGCATTGAATTGAGCCCTCTTCTAAAACCCCATGACATTGGTATAACATAGCATGATATTGTCCACATTCAAAGGACAAACCTGTGTTCTGATGTCAGTGGACAATCTTGTTAGCAGAGACTGATGCTGACATGAGAGAACAGATATTAAAGGCAAGCATATGCACACTGCTTTCCCCATTATATATATATATAATATATGATATATAATATATAATATATATATATTATTCATCCCTAATTATAACTGGGCAGCTCAGTTGAAGATGCCACTCACCCTGAGGTCAGAATTTGCCTCCTGGTCCATCCTGACTGGAACCATTTTCACAGACACCTCAATGTTGGGTCTACTATCAGAGCATCACAAACTCATTCCATACATGAACCTTATGCACCTAAAACTGTATGCCACACTAGCTACAAATCTACATAGAAACAAAAATACATATCAAAGCATTGCTGATAATTAATCATAAAGAAACATAATTGTTATTATATGTATAATTTCATCATGTGTTAAAAACAAAAGGAAGTTTGCTCACTAGTAAGATAGAAGTACTTGTTTATTTTTTCATAAATAACCAAATACTGGCTGAATATTTGATACTGTGGGATGGAGAGTATAATCAGTGTTTTCCAGAGTCTATCAAAATTTTGTCTTCACAATCATTATCTTGAGAATGATTCTTTGAGTAAATGCATGGTAAAAATAGAACAACAGTTAAACAAAATGGAGTCTCAAAAGTTGTTGGAAACCCTTCCTAATCGTATGCCATAATTCATATAATGATTTTCTTTTATGAAACTCGGGCCAGCATCTCAAGCTGAATTTAAAACATAGTCTATTCTAACACAACGCAAGCCAAACATTTGCTAATTTGACACTTACATGCTGAGGGATGACAGTATTATAAAACACTTTAAATAAATGTCCATAATCACACCATTAGTGTTTATAAGCAGAAAACATATGTACAGTAAAAACACTTCACTCCATAATGAACTATAGATTCAAATGGGAGCCACGTTGTTTCAGACAATCTTGATGTCACTGCAGCACAAACTGTACAAAGGGCACACATTCTATGTTCAGAACAGAGACTGCTGTGAAATCACACAATACCACATGGCAGAGAGATGCCAGCAACATGTCAGTAAATACTCAAAATATTTTATAACTATCATTACTAATTAATTAATTTAGTGGCCCTAATTCTGTTGTGTGATGCCTGGTGGGACATAACCCACAGTTAAAGAAGCTGGATTCTGGAACTCTATCTCCACTCTAGCCTGGACCTATTCTGCCTGAAAACTTAGTGTGCAGTTCATCTTTGAAAACAAGGTTTCCAGGCAACAGGATAGGTTAGATATTTCCTCTGTGGGATCTGATGAAAGAGTCACTTTAAGAGTGAAAATAGACTCTATTCAAAAAATAGGAAAGAGAAAGAACTTTGGACATACAGAAAGGTAGAGGGAGGATACCTGGAGAATCCAGAGAAAAAGACAGGGTTCACAATAATAAAATGTACTCCAATCCCTGCTCCAGCCATGCAGCCCCCTGGTAGGGGCAGGAGCAGAGAAAATCACTCTAGAAGGTAATGCTGCTCAGAGATATTTCCAACCCAGGAGGAGCCAGCACTTCTCACCAGCCTCAAAACTAGTTGCAAGTGTTAGTAAGACACCAGTTCTTTGCTTAAATGAGTCACAAGTAGAGGAAAATCCCTTTTGTTTGACCTGAAGACAAACAATGATGACATCTTGTGAGGGAACCAACTGGTGAATACTAAGCTACTCAGACTAGGAGGAACACTCTCAGGTCCTGTCAGGGAGACTTCATTTGCAACAGCCCCAGAGTGAGGGAGGCTCAAGGAGGCACCTGAAGAGAACAGGGAGAGTGGAGTTATATGACTGTGAGCCCCTGACAAAGGTGCTGGCAGTAGAACACAGGTCTCTGCCAAAGCACTCCACACTCTCAACTGCTGAACCATCTCTCCAGCCCCAAATCTAGGAATTTGGTAGCTCGAGGCTATAGTCACCTGATGGATCAATCTTTGGAGTTTTTTTTTACTACACCCTTTGCTACTGCAGAGCTGAGAACTCTAGAATTCAAGTGTTAGGCTAACGATACACAGCAATTAATCACTCTGGCAGAGGGGTTAATGATCAGAAGTCTTTGAAAGCATGAAGATGAGCCCTGTGTCACCACATATCTCAGGGCTATGGTTTCTTCCCATGATGGCCAATGCACTTGAGAGAGAACCCCAAACTAGAATTTAACTCATATCAGGGTCACAATCTAGGAAGTCTTGAGACGTTGTAAAATCTACTCAGCCGACAAACTGCCTAGCTAAGTGCAGCCAGCAGATGTTTATGATATTTAAAGAAAGGAAACTATCAAAGAGAAGGCATTTCCAGTGGACAGCATAAATCTGACTAATACAGACTGATCAAATCATAAGTCACAGGAACACAATAATGCACATATGGCAGGCTCCAGATCATGAGGAGGAAGGAAGAAGCCAATTCAACACTTCATGTATCTGTTATTGTTTTTCTTCAACTACCATGTAGCAGTATTTTTACTTTATTGTGTTATTTTTATCACTTTGTATATTAATATAATTTTATTTACACATTTTTCATTATTAAGCAAGGCATATTCTTTGATAACTTCATACCTATATATAATGTATTTTGATCATAAAGACCTCATTAGCTTATTGTAGAAGTATTTATTAAAATTATTTACCAGTATTTAAATTATAATTAATTAGACAGTGGAGCTAATCCTTAACCCACCACTATAAATAAACACAAATAGTACTCTCTTTAAAATATTTATTTATTACTTCAGGTTATATCTCCATCACAGTGCCCTCTTTTCACCCCTCCCAGTCCTGCCCTCCCACCCTCTACCCCCATCCTTTCCATCCCACTCCTCTGGAGTGGAGTATCCCTACATAACAGTCCCCCTGCCCCAGTTCAGCAGTCCTTTGGGGGCCAAGAGCCTCCTTATACACTGGGGGGCCTACAAGGCAGCACCACTAGGGAAAAGTGTCTCATTGACAGGAAAAAAAGTCTATGTTCATGTACCCTTTCATGCATTGGTTGTAGTATAGTTATCCTGTACTATATGGCTAAAATAAGATTATAAGTGAATAGATGCCATGTGCATCCTTCTGAGTCTGGGTTCACCTGACGGATTTTAACCTGCCTTAACCTGGATTGTGCAATCTTAGCCCATCTAAGCTAGCTTATAATTCTATTGCCCAAATAAAATCCCATATATACATATGTCCTCTTGGGCAGTTATTCTCCATGCTATGCTGATGTTCTCAGGCCACATGGCAGGATCTTTTTCCATCTCTAACCCATAGTGTCTCCTGTTCCCTCCCTTCACTTCTCTCATCTCTTTCCTTACTTTGAAAGCCCATGCACCCTAGTCCTGCCTACCTCTGTCTTTGCCCAATCTCAGGCCTCTGCATTTATCCAACCAATCAGAGACAATGGTTAGCAAGTAAAGAAACAGACAGCATGCAGGCCTCTGGGAGCAATTACTTAACATTTAGAATACATAACAGATCCCTGAATCACCTTATATTTACCCCAATTCTTCCTGAACCCCTTATTTTTCCCAACAAATTATCCACCCTCTTTCACATCTTGCTTTATGACACAATTAATTTAACTAGGGTTAATTGAATGAGCCTAGGTAGGGGGGTTATTTACTACATTATGAGTTACACCACTGAATAAAATGCCTCATTCCTCTTCTTGTAGCCATTAATTTTAAGGTGTTCCTTAGGGAGGGTTGGGCCCTCTGAAGTCCCTCCCCTATTCATGACAGAAAGGCTGAGTCCAGATTTATTCAGATAATTACAAATAATGTTATAATTCCAGGAGCCATGACATAGCTAGGCTGTGACAGAATCTCACAATATATCTCCCTATACTTTAGAAAGACATCTTCTACAGGGTTCCCCAAGCCTTGGAAGATGTGATACACCATACACAGGAATGAAGATGTGATACACCACACACAGGGATGAAGATGTGATACACCA
>CAJQZJ010033828.1:1295013-1310289 GCA_907164525.1 Lophiomys imhausi | reverse complement strand
ATGAAGATGTGATACACCACACACAGGGATGAAGATGTGATACACCACACACACAGGGATGAATGTTCCACAGTCACTTTTTCTCAACACTTTGACCAGTTATGGGTCTCTTCATTCACCACTGCCCACTACAAAGTAAACGTGTTATCATACTGGTGTGTGTGTGTGTGTGTGTGTGTGTGTGTGTGTGTGTGTGTGTACTGATCAATTCCATTTTCAGCCTTCATCTAATCTGTGGTTAAATAATCAGAAATATTCGTACATTTTTCTTTTCAATCATCATTCATAGATTTAACGAATTTTATTTTTGAACCTTTTCATCATCCCAAAAATTTGGTTTTGATTATTTTTTCCCCAGTCTTTATTTTGCTGATCTCCTGTGTTTTCTTCCATTTCATAACATTTCTACCTGCTCTTTCTCTTCATTTTCTTTGTTTAGTTGAACTTCACTTCACTTTTATTCCTTTTCCCTGCCTTCTTCTTTTATAGCATTCATTTCCTATTTGTGCAATTTCATTAAGTATGAGTTAGCATCACAGTATATTGTATAGTTGTTCTGCTATTTTTAATTTTATGGTAATTTGTTAAGTATTATGTACTTTAATGGATTGTAAGCATTTTATATATTTTATGGTTGGATTTTGGTGCTGTTACAACAGTCTGCTTTTTTTTCTATCAAAGTACTAGTGACCGAGTCTTCAAGAACAGGTGCACAGGGAGAAGATTCTCATGGAAAAGTGGATGAGAAATCCAAACCTAAAGGCTGCATGATCACAATGTGTGAAGAATCTAAAAACAATGTCGCTCTGCAAGATTCGTCAATAAAAGAACTCAAAGGCACAGAAATGGGCTTTTGTTCAAATGAAGTTTGAAGATTTCAAATGTTTTACTCGTAAGTTTTATTCGTAGTACTGCATGCTGGTACAAGACTTTAATCCAAGTACTCTACGTTGTACATATTGCATTCCAGAAACAATTAGAATGACATAATAAGGTGACCTTGTCTCAAAAAAATTAGTAATTTCGTGTAGGAAAGAAGCAAAGAGTGACTGAAGAAAGGAGGTCAATCTGGACCTTGGAAAGGAAATCCATCAACAAGAAGACAAAAGTTGGGAAAATAGATGAAAATATCAACAATATAGGTGACAAAGCCAGATATGTAGAAAAAAAAGGAATCCACAAGGAAGACAAAGGAGACGAGATAAAAAACTAACAAGTCTTAAAGAATCAATTCAACCAAACTGTCATATTCTAGACAAAAGTTTTTGAGAATCCAACGAGTAGAAATCCTTCCATGCTTCCCCTGACATACCACAGTTATGATATCAATGCCATATCATAGTTATGGTATCAAATGCACAAAGCAAAGAAACCGTATTGAAATGTGTAAGTCACAACAAAGGCAAACACATCAAAACAGGACAGAAGGCTATATTTCAAGCTTTGAGAGGAAACAACTGCCAATCCATATTGCCATATTCAGCAAACCTATCTGTTTAAGCTGATGGGAAACAAAAAGCATTTCAAACAAGAACAAACTAAAGCAACTCTAAGCCAGCACTGCAGAAGATGCTTAATGTAATACTGTAGACAGAGGAGGAAGAAAAACAGCTTCCAGGTAGAGGAATTTACAAAACAGAAAAAGCCATGTGCTTTCAATCAAATGTTAGGAGCACTTATTCAGGAAAAAAAAATATGGAAGGATAAAAGAAACAGATACACTTTTGGAATAATTTAGGGGAGTGGTGACTTATAAAGTCCAATGATAGCATCTCTATAAGCAGCTGTTCCAGTAGAGGGCAAGAATTCTGAGAAGGAAAGGCCATTGTGTTATTAAAGGGACAATAATTCCCTTATCTCTTTAGAGTGGATTAAAGTGGATCTTGCCTTCCTGGCAGGTGATCTCTTGGCCAGGTGATCTACCTGCCCAACTACAGCACTAGGTTTCACCCAGGCCAGGGATTTCATTCTCTTGAACAGAGGGAAATAACTTTCCCATATTAGCCTTTTACTACCTCTAACAGAATCACCATATAAGACACAATTGGGTGTGTCTAGGAACATGCTGTCATAAAAAAAAAAAAAATTACCAAAGAGGAAATGCATACCCTGAATGTGGGCACCACGAACAGTGAGACAGGATCCCAGACAAACAAAAAAGAGAAAATGAGGAGTTGAAAATGTATTTTGGTGGTAGAGCATTCATCTAGCAAAACCAAGGCCTAAGTTGGGTCTTCAACTCCAAGGGGGGAAAAAGGAAAATGGTGACCTTAACAGCACCATTCATCTCCTTGATTCCTGACTGTGCATGCAATGTGACTAGCTGTCATATGTTCCTGATCGCGTGACTCTCTTACCATGGTGAACTATAATTTAAAACTGTCAGAAAAAAAATAAACCTTTTCTGAAGTTGCTTTGTTTCGTGCTTTGTTACCAATAAGAAAATAATTAAAACAAAAGAATTATATTAAGAAGTCAGGACAATGCTATGACAAAACTAACTGCTACAATTTGCAGGTTTGGGGAACTGGTTTGGAGGAAGAAGGAGGAAGAATTTAGAGCTTCAAGCTAGAAAAACTCTAAAATGATGTAATCAGAGCTTAATTGGACACCTGACCAGGCCTGCTGAAAGATCAGAATGCTGAGAAGGAAGGCAGTGAAGGCTTGGCTCTTAAAATTTCAGAGAATACCAGACTCTGTTCAGAAATGGATTGCAGTCCATTTTTTGTTATGTTTGAGCAAAGAAACCAGCTGAATTCTATTTATGTACCCAGAACTTGAATTAGGCTGACCTAACATAATGGACTTATTTATTTGATGGATGAAGTTTCAGAATAGCACAGTATTCAGCCTGTGGTATGGTTACTATGTACTGCTCTTATCCAGATCTGTAATGAAAGGGGGTGGATGATCAGAATGACATGAGAATATGCAGTTTGTTAGGAAAGGAGTTTGAGAGAGCTGAAAGTTGCAGGCGATGTGGGTGACATAAAGAAGTTAAGTTTGTTGAAGAGAAAAACATCCATAAATAGAAACCTCAATGTATGCACTTGGAAAATAGGCAAGGTGTTGTGAGTATAATAACCTTCCTATCAAATGCTCCAGTTTGTAAATGTAAGGGTGACAACTTGAGCTGAGAATGTCACCACAGAGAGTCCATGCTCAAGCATAAATATCAAAGAAGTGTTTCGTCAGGGTTAGTTTTGATGGCACACAGGCTGATATTTTTGAATGGGACAACAGAGCTTGCCAATAAGATCCAGGTGTTAATGGTCTTGCAGGCATGAATGTTTTCATGGTAGAGGTTTCATGGTGCTTCACTGAGGTTCTAGATAGCTGATGAGACAAAGAAATACAATGTATGATCAGATGCCTTGGAAGGAAACCCTGAAAGAACATTGTGTAAAGATATGAAAGTTGAAGCCTAAATTTTAGTGGAGACTCCAGTATGTTGGAGATGCAAAGACATATGCCAAGGAAATCTGAAGGGATGGATTGGAGCTGGGGAGAGGGGGGTAGGGAGGAGAAAAATAAAGCATAGAAACAAAGATTTGTGTCTTTACAAATAAGAAAAATTGAGAAAATGTAGCCAATCCCATAAATGATCAAACAAAAAGGAAAAAAGTGAAATAGAGAGAATCTTTAGTGACCACTTTGACAGTTTATCTTCTAAATACATAGGAAATCTAGAGGCAGTAGATAAAGTCATACATTCATATGATCTACCAAAACTAAATTGAAAAGATATAAATATAAATAGATGCACTGTCCAGTTGGCAAGATATAATCTTTGTTCCAAGAGTAACATAAATGTTATAATTATAACCAACCATTTTACTACTGAATTAAAGTTCCATTTCACAAGATAGAACTCACCCTTGGGCAAGAATTGGTGATTTGATAGATTATGAACACTATAAACCTACTACTAATTCTCTTCATACCCACAGATTAGCATAGCTCTCCATACTAATAAGAGAAGTTTCTTCAACTAGTCAGAGTGCAAATAAAGAGACTGTGGTATTGTCAGTCTTAAATTGGCCCTCTCTGTTAGAACTGTTCCTACCAAGAATCAGAGATTATTAAGGAAGATGGCACCAGAGTTAAAGAGCGTTGCTACAATGGTGAGGAAATGCCAGCTCTGTTGCACAGTGGCTGTACGAACAAGACTTGCATAAGATCAAGCCAGCTAAAACTTTTACTGCATCAATAAGTCTTGGATATTTCTATCAAGGACTCTAAGTCAGAATGCCACACAAATACCTGCACTTTCTTTTTATAGCTGTGCCATTCACAACAGCTAAGAAGTGGAACCAGCTTTGATGTACAATCACAGACTAACAGGTAAAGAAAACATGGTACACAGTCACAGTGAAATTTTGTTCTGTTGTAAATAAAAATGAAACACAGACATTCTCAGGAAAAAAACCTTGATGAACTTGAAAATCATTGTATTAGTGGAAATAAGCCAGTCAGAAAAAGAAATACCACATTTTTCTCTAATGTATAGACCTCAGATTTCCAAGTGTGTGTGTGTGTGTGTGTGTGTGTGTGTGTGTGTGTGTGTAAGCTGGGAACTGTAGACTTATTATAAATTCAGTCAATTTTATAATTAATAAACACCACCATAAATTCATCCCTGTCCATTTGGCATGCATCCACACTCCATATGTTAAACTTACTTCTCAAATAAAGATAAAAACAAGGATATTGTCCCACCTAAAATAGTATATCTATCCATGTGCAACTGAAAAAATATTTTAGGAATAGGTTACCACCTATTCCTAGTTCATCTAAAGGTAAAGTCCTTTAAGGGAAGTCACTCTTTTAATATCCTGTATTTCAGATATGATGATAAAGGAATATGATTAAAACCACAAATGTATCAACTTAATGTACTCCTATATAACAAACGTGTTCTTTAAAGATATGAGATAAGCACGTATGACATTTAGGATTCTTGTTTCTGAAACTGGACATGTTGCCATAGATGGTATTTATAACATCCTTCTGTTACCCATGCTTTTTTCCATCCACTCCCAGGTAGTACTTAGCATGTAGACTTTACGGCATCTAGGGTTCAAAGTGGCCATGGCTGGGGGAAATCTTAGCTTTCAGTTCAATGCCTTGGTTACTGTGCTTCCTGGACATGTCCAGTGCATATATTGGATACTGATTCAGAGCATATACCTTGTCCCATCCCTGCAGGCTCTCACCACTTGCTTGACAGTATAAGTGTGATTTAAGTGTCTATTCCATCATCTTAACAACCAGATGATTCACACTGTGGAAACATAATAAAAGCAGTAAGTTCTATGAGCATGATCCAACCTCCTCACTTGCTTGGCTGCTAAGTGAGTTCCTTGGTCAGAAGCAATCTTGTGTGGAATATCATTCTATCAAATACACTGTAAGTTTATGGAGAGAGGGTGTGGCAGAAGCACTACATGTTAGAAAGCCAAACTGTACCCAGAATAAGTATTTATTCAAATAAAGACGAGGCCCTGCCCTTTCCATTTCAAATGTGGTCCAGTGTAATCAACATGCCACCTGGTCACTGGCTGGTCACATTGGGGAATGATGCCATGCTGGACACTTAGCGAAAGTATCTATTGATGACAGATTGGACACTTGCAGCAGCCATAGCTGGGATGGTCAGCCTTGGTGAATGGATCTATGTTTCTGAATCCATGCATAGCCATTGTCCTTGCCATCATGGCCATTTTGTTCATAGGCCTGTTGGGTAGTGAGAAGACTGCCTGGGAAAAGAGAGTGGCTTTTCCTTACTTAACAGGTTATCTTATCTACTTAAACATTACAACTTTTGCCAAGGTCACTTGTTGTGTTGAGAATTTACAGAGAACACGGGTCTCTTCATATCATTTGGAGAAGTCTGTTCACAAAACTCTATCCCAAATGTCTTTCTCACCGATTTTTCAATCATGTTCCTTCCAAGCATTGACTATGGCCCATGAATCTTTTTATAAATACTTTTTTTCTTCTAAAGAGAAATATACAACCAGGTGTCCTACCCAAAAGTCTGTCAACTTCAAAGATTCACTTTTTTGATATTGTTTGTTTTGTTTTGTTTTGTTTTGTTTTTGATACAAGGTTTCTCTATGTATCCCTGTCTGTTAAGGGACTTGCTCTGTAGACAAAGCTGGCCTATTCAGAGATTCACCTGTCTCTGCCTTCTTAATGCTGGAATTAAATCCAGCACTACCACCACCAAGCTTCAAATATTTCTCTTTAACACAGTCCTTCATTAATGTCCCAGAAAGGAACTGTAACACTATGGCTATACTCTTTTGGATGTTATCTACATAGTAAGCAGAACCATACATCTATATACCAGGACTTAGTTTTATTTTTCTCTATTAATCAGCAGGCAATCCCAAGAGATCAAAGGTGTATTAGACCAGGAGTGACCATAGGTATTAGGGACAAGTTTTTCCTATACTGTCATTAGACAGTATGCTTATGCATGATGACATATACAATTCTGTTTTATGTTGAGCTTCTGTTCACCAATGAACTTTACGGCTTAGTTGGTCACTCAGCTCCCAATGAGCAGCTAAGATCACATAATTCCTTTATGACACATTATAAAATGTTTTGTTTCCAGTAAGGCTCAATAGTGTGCTAGGACCTATCACTCAGAGAAAGAATAATTGTTTGAATATAAAATTGAGGTCTTGCTCCAAAACCCCAAGGATCTCTTCTGTAATGTACCCATGGGTACCTGATATTTCTCTCTACTTCTGGCACAAAGAAGATGTACCATATGACCATATACTATGCCTTGACATATACTCGGCCATGTTCATTGTTTCTGTACTCACAATATCTAGGAAATGGAAGCAACCAAGATATCCTTCAATTGATGAATGAATAATGAAAATGTGGTACATATATACAATGAACTATATTGCACATTAAAGAAAGATGAAATTTGTGTGTAAATGGAGACAACAAAAATATTGTACTGAACAGGTTAACCCAGGAATTCAGCACACCAATTCATGGATCACCCTTTGTACCTTACCTCTATGGCCTGGCTAAAACTTAAGTCCACTTATAGATCTAGAAACAAACACAGATTTTGAGGGTTGGGTCCTAAGGGATGTCAGTATTGTCTTCCTTAGTGTTTCCTTCAGGGAAGATCATTGCAGTTCCATATACAGTGCAGTATTAACTCTCTCTGATTAGAATAGCAAGGCTAATACTACAGGGGATGGAAACGTACCCACCACTAAGGGTGGGGAGACTACTTCCTCAGGCAAAATAAACACATCAAAATCAGAGATTTCAACGGTCTTGGCCTCATTACATCCTTCCACTCATTCTCCATCCCAAATTACAGGGTCCTACCACTCCTTTTCAAACACCACTCTGCTTTTGACTAAAGGCACCCTTTGTAACAGAGACTTAAACTTGTGTTGTAAGTCAACCAACTGTAAGATAAAACAGTCCACTGTTTTTCAGAAACCTCATCCTGTGGCTTCAGGAGTGATGATTCTATCTCAAGGCACTCTTTGAATTATATTGTTTACATGTATCTGGTGCTAGAAACTTATATCACTCAATTCACCCTTTTCCTTTGTTGCTTTATCCAGAACTACTCAAGGCAACAAAACAATATATTCCTTAGTATTACCTAATACTCAAATGTTATATATAACAAGTGTCACTGAAATCCTTGCCTTTCATAAATGGCCAGTCAGGAATATCGAATGTGTTGTTCAGACTTCGTTCTGGATTGTCTGATTGGGGCAGATGGGAAGGGGTTGGAGGGGTTCACATGACAACCAGAAGTGAGTGCACCTCAACAGGGATTCAGAATCCCAATTTCTGCATCTCAGGCATGCAGCTAAGTGTTACAGCTCAAAAAGGAGAGACGGAGAAAGAATCTCACCATCATAAAGCATTTTAGCTTTTCTGGTATAAGCTGTTCATCAAAGCTAACTGCCCAGGTCAGACGCTAGGGGTGGTGCAGGGTGAGGGCGCAGGGAGGCTTGTGCAAGAGAGAGGTGGACCCATGGGGCCCAGGCTTTTGGCAGCAATAGAGTATCAGGACCCATGGTGGGGAAGAGGCCGGGTCAGGGGTTCTGTTCAGCTCCTGGCTCCCAGAGGCATTGTCTAGTGATGAAAGCTGCCAGAGCAGAGGTCAGCGGCCCTAGTTCTCAAAATAAAGACAGCCTTTAGTCTTTAGAGAAAATAAAAGATGACCTTTATTCAGTGAATCATGATAGAATATGTAGCTTGTAGGCTGTAGGGAATTCTTTTGAAGTGGCTTCTTATGCTCTCATTGCATGTGGGGAGATAACAGAGGCCTGTTTATCTGACTTCTTACCTGTAGCCAAAACTCTGGTTGTTTATATGCCCTTAGCTGGAGAAAACCAGAGAGAGAACATTGTCACCTGCCTACCAATTTCAGTTGGGGCCTGGATTTTGCTCAATCTCAATCTGATTGTCAGGTACCATGGGGCCATGGTCCACAACCCTACATTGCTTGACAAACAGAAAAGACATAATCCACCAACCCCCACTTGAATGCATTTCTCTTATGTGTAAGCAGTCTCCCTCACCAATCATTTGTGCTCTCCGTACTATCAAAAGATTTTAATGACTTTAATTGTAGAGGAGTTAAAGAAGCTGGTCCAGAAACTACCAAGTCCGTTAGAGAATTCATTCTTACAGTCTCTTTCTTTAAACAAGTCTTGGCATCAAAATTTGTTTTAGTAAGAGTTCTCTGGAGCACCAAAACCAGTAGAACTCACACATGTTTTTAAAAGGAATCTATTAGATTGGTTTATACAATAGGAGCTGGATAATCTAACAGACTATTTTTACACTGGAGAGGCAGATAACAGAATAACTACTTCTTTCAAGAATCCAAGTGTGCTCTGGTAGTAGCAATCCAATGCTGAGAGCCTAGAATTTCCCTGGAGAGTTGCTGGTGTTAACTCTGCCTTGAATATCAAAAGAACTAGGAGTCTGAGGTCAGTGGAGGATCTTAATAGGGGTAGATGCTCACTAAGGAAGAGAAACCAATGAGGAATGTATATACTGCTTTTTCTTTGGACATCTCTATATCTGGACAATTTGTTGGAAGGTACCACTCATTTTGAAGGCAAATCTTTTCTCCTTAGTTATTTTTTTCTAGAATGTCCTCATAGACAAACCCAGAGATGTATCTGAGGTGATGACAAATCCAGTCAAGCTGGCAATAAAGAACAATGATCACGGATTAGACATGTCATTGTTTTACCTAGACTGCCCTAGAATGTGTGATATTCTTGTCTCAGTCTCTGGAGTAGTTAAATTGCCACTTTGGCTACTTATTTGTCCTTGTAGCCATGGGAAAAATACTGAGTGTTTCTGGGCTTCTCCTTATGGGATATTGGAATATTAAAATATGTTCTTATCATTGAGTTGCCATGACTCCATTGTTTATAAATATTATTGAAAATAGTGCACAGACTATACATACATGAGTTATTATTAGGAATGTAATCAGTCGAGGCTCAAAATATATAGTAGTTTTTTGTTTTCTTTTTTTTTTCTTCAAGTTACATCTCAATCTCAATTTCCTCCCTACACCCCCTCCGGTCCCACCATCCCACACTCTTCCCCCTTAATCCCCCCATCCAATTCCTTTTTTTTTTTAAGTTTAAGGTATATCTCCCCCCCCCCAACAGTTTCCCCTTTCAGTCCAACAAATGGCTTTTTCTCTTATAACAACAATTACAATACAAAACAACAAAAATAATTAGGCCACAATTATGAGAATTATAAGGCTTAGCACACATTCCCAATGTCTAGTCCATACGTATTTGGCAACTGACTTTAACATTCTACTATGCAATCATCTCCACGAGTTTAAAGATCTATATCCAACTCAGCTTCCATTATAACTTGCATCACAATTTTAAAAACATCTTCTTAGATCCAGAACAGCCTCTTAATTCCTAAACAACTCAAAATTTAACTATGAGACTCTAGCTATCTAGTCTTCAATCACATCAGAGACCTGAGAGGGATAAATATATCTGATTATACAGGAAGTACAGTGCCAGCAGCTTCCAAAACTAAGAAATGACATACCAGTGGCTGCCTGGACAGTTCCCAATTTCTCTCCATACATTACAGTGTCAATCTTCAGCTGTTTGGCCCCATTTCTCTAACAGGCATTGATTATAAATCAAGAATTATGAAGGACTTGCCTACCCTGTCTTGGCAGAGCTAGGCTGTCAACTTACTTGCTTCAAAGTTTTGTCCTTTTTGAACAACATTCTGTCTACAGTTGAAGTAAGGGATTTTTCTTGCCAAGTGACAGGCTTGCCACTAATTCAACCATCTCCAATTGGAGATTCTTCGATGCTCATCTTCTGCTTGGAATAGAATAGGGGGTGCTGTCAGGAGCTGACATGTCTCAATATATAAAAAAAAAAAACAAGTTAAGAAACCATCTTTGAATGCCATATTCTGCAGATCTCTTGAGGTTTTTGAAGACCACCTATCTATCTCCTTATACTTGGATAAGCAAATGTTGCTTGTCTCTTAGCAACTTGGTTTCTGATTAACTTAGAAAATAACTGTGATAGACTGCCCTAGTACCTAAAAAAATGACATGCTTGAATGACTATTAGTTTGCCTTTCTTAATTATCCTAAACAGTTTATGACAGTTGCTAACAAAAGGCCAAGACTTCACATTTCATTTTTAAGCATTACCTAGGTATAATACCTTAAAAAGAGTTAACCTTAATTTTGTATCAATACGCAAAGTTCAATAGTGATGTAGTCAAATATAATATTAATTTTGTATCAATATACAAATGTATAAGAGCATATTCAATAATCTGTCCTTTTTATCATTCCTATATTATGTCTATATCCCATTTTTTCTCAAGTCATTTCACTCCTAGTGTATTCAAAACTAACCCAGTGCAGTAAACTCTTAATAGCCAAGAAAAGTCTTTGTTTCTCAAACTTGAACAGTTCTAGCTGCATTTCAGGCATTTTTTCCTGTTTGTTCTATCTTTAAAGATATAAATGAATTCAGATGACTGTTTTCTGAAATCATTATCACAGGTAAGGATGAACATTTGCACAAAACATGTATTTTTCTCCAGACATTTGAATCTGAATTCAAGCAATATAAAACTAAAATTATATAAAAAACATATTTGTGAAAATAAATACCAGAGCATCTTTTGAGAAGATAATGAGATGGATAAACTAATAAGGAAATTTCCCCCCATAACTTGTGAAATATGGTTTTAATATTATTTTCATTTTCCCAATGATTCTATAATCCTATACTTTTTGCTTCCCATGCCAGAGTATCTTCGTAGATAAATTCTTCTGTTTATTTTTAGTTTTGTATATATATTTCTTTAAATGACTGAATACATGGTGAGATGAGGAGTTAATTAGAGTGGTTGTTAATGAGAATCAGGAAAAATAAAATGCTTAATCTCTGTCAGAGATGTGAAGGTAATTTTTACTATAGGAGTGCCAACATAATGAACAGCAAAATAGTATGTATATTTTGCCCCTTTTCCTCCTTGAGCTGTCCCCCTTGTCTCATTTTTGTGTTGTTATACAAATATTTCATTCTACTTGGAAATATTCTTCCTTAACTCCACTTTGTATTGTAAAGAATTGGCTCACTACATAAGGGAACTGGCTGCTCTTCCAGAGGACTCATGTTCAGATTCCAGCACCTACATGGTAACTCACAATCATCTATAACTCATAGGGATCCTATGCCTTCTTCTGGCCTCCATAGGCACTGCCATGCATGGGATACACAGGTACACATGCAGGCAAACACTAAAAACAAAAATAAATTAATACATAAATAAATGTAAAAGAAGGACTTTCTCAACCATGAAATGCTGATAGAAAAATGGTAAGATGATGCATCTCTTTAAATTCTGTGGGAATACTGACAGGCTTAAAGCCTAGGTGGTCAAGTGGAAAATGATACCAGGGAGAAATAGAAGACTAGGTGAAAATATGAAGTTAGTCTTTATCAAATAATTCCAGGTCTTTCCTTTGCTGAGCTTGGAATAGGACTATACAGAGAGTAAAATCTGATAAGCAAGTGTGAATGAATGAAATAAATGATTTAAAGGCATTTCATTTGAGTGTGAGATATTTGGAACCACTTTTACCAGCAGACACAGCCACTGGCATTGCAAACAGCAAAGGAATTAATCAGGTGAGGAACTACAGCAAGATTTAATAAATATTCTAGATCCTAGAACATGAGCAAAGTAGAATATAGATCACCTATTAAAAACTTGTGTTTGGGGGGAACCAAGATGGCGGCGGCCTGCATGGACATATTTTGATTTCAGGGTTAACAGTCACAAGGCAGCAAGTGTTGCAGGATGCTGTAAAAAGGGCATGACCCCTTCTAAATCTCACCCACCTACCCAGAGACCATGGAGGATCCCTGGGCAGGACACTCCTTCCCACTCTCAGACATGCAAGGAAGCTGCTGGACCCAGGAATCAGGATCACCCATCCCCCACCACAAGAGACTCCCAGTAAGTTCCAACCTAATAACCAGTGGGCAGATTCAGATCTCATGCAGAGATAATCCTCACCCTGCTGGGCACCCACAGGTCTCCCACAGACTATCCAACTATCTGGCGAAAGGTTGAGACCCTTGGAAGTGAGCTCAGCTCAGCTGCAAAGTACCTTCAGACTGCAGATCACAGTCTGTGATGAAACAGACCAGTTTTCAAGCTGAGGGAGTGGCAAGGCTTTTGGAGCTGAACTGCAGATTTACCCGCTACAGGTACCATCCCCCCGGAAAACTGCGAGATATTTGAAACTGTCCGATATCAGATTCTGATCTAGTACTGGCCCTTCTGGCAGGGAACCAGAGCTTACTTGTACACAGCTCCACCACCTGGATTAGTTAGGTCTCCACCTGGGAGGCGGGGCTGAATGACTCACCTTATAGGAGTGGAGTAAGGCAACTCGAATCCTATACCAAAGTGCCCCCTTGGACCCAAGTCCAGAAGATAGCAAAAAAAAGTTCCACATGGTCAGAGGCCATAGACAAAAAACAAAAAAATAGAAAGAAATGTCTCCAACAAAAGAAAGAAACGCTATTCTGTCCAGCCCAAACCACCTCACCACAAAGGAAACACATGAAAACGATGACAATTCTACATTATGGAAAGTGATAGAGTCCCTTCAAGAAGAACTAAAATCTATGAAGGAATTCAAAGAAGCCACAATACTACAAGTCAAAACAATGAATAAAACAATTAAAGAGCTCCAAGCCAAGGTGACTCAGCTTGAACAGGAAAAGGACAAAACAATGAAAGATTTCCAGGCAAAAACAAGCAAACTGGAGAAGGAAATGTACAAAACGAACGATACCATTCAAGATATGAAATTAGAAATGGAAACAATAAAGAAAACACAGTCAGAGTTAAAAGAGGAAATGGAGAATCAAGAGAAGAGAACAGGAACTACGGATGTGAGTATGAAAAATAGGATGCAAGAGATGGAAGACAGGATCTCAGGCATGGAAGATTCAATGGAAGAAATCAGTACAACATCCAAAGAAAATGAGAAAGCTAAAAATCTCTCACCCGGGCTGGAGAGATGGCTCAGTGGTTAAAAGCACTGGCTGCTCTTCCAGAGGTCCTGAGTTCAATTCCCAGCAACCACATGGTGGCTCACAACCATCCACAATGTGATCTGATGCCCTCTTCTGGCTGCAGGTGTACATGCAGATAGAGCACTCATATACATAAAATAAATAAATCTTAAAAAAAAAAAAAAAAAAAAAAGCCGGGCAGTGGTGGCGCACGCCTTTAATCCCAGCACTTGGGAGGCAGAGGCAGGCGGATCTTTGTGAGTTTGAGGCCAGCCTGGTCTACAAAGTGAGTCCAGGACAGCCAAGGATACACAGAGAAACCCTGTCTCGAAAAAAAAAAAAAATCTCTCACCCACAACATCCGAGAAATTAAGGACTCAATGAAAAGACGGAACCTAAGAATTATAGGCATAGAGGAAAGAGAAGACTCCCGAATCCATGGTCCGGGAAATATCTTCAACAAAATCATAGAAGAAAACTTCCCAAACCTAAAGAAAGAGATGCCAGTAAAAATCCAAGAGGCTTACAGAACACCAAACAGATTAGATCAGAAAAGAAACTCCTCTCGCCACATAACAATAGAAACTCCAAATGTAGAGAACAAAGAAAGGATATTAAAAGCTGTAAGAGAAAAAGGCCAAGTCACATACAATGGCAGACCCATCAGAATCACACCTGACTTCTCCTCAGAAACTTTAAAAGCTGGAAAGGCCTGGACAGATGTCCTACAAGCCCTGAGAGAACATAGGTGCCCAGCCAGACTACTATACCCAGCGAAATTCTCTATCAACATAGATGGATAAAACAAGATATTCCATGACAAAATCAAATTCAAACAATACCTCCTCACAAACCCAGCCCTACAGAAGATCCTAGAAGGAAAATTCCAACACAGAGGTGGTAACTAGACCCAAGAAAAAAGAGGAAATAGAAACCGCCACAGTAACTAAACAAAAAGAAAAACAAGACAGCCAGCTATACCAAAATAATGGGAAATAACAACCCCTGGTCATTAATATCCATCAACATCAATGGACTCAACTCGCCAATAAAAAGACACAGACTTACAGACTGGATCCGTAAACAAGACCCATCTTTTTGCTGTATACAAGAAACACATCTCACTATTGAAGATAAACACTATCTCAGAGTAAAGGGCTGGGAAAAAGTTTTCCAATCAAATGGACCCAGGAAACAAGCTGGAGTAGCCACCCTAATATCAAACAAAATAGACTTCCAATTGAAGTTAATAAAAAAAAAGACAGAGAAGGGCATTACATACTCATTAAAGGAAATATCCACCAACAGCACATCTCAGTATTGAACATCTATGCCCCAAATACAAAGGCACCTACATTTATAAAAGAAACGCTGCTAAAACTTAAATCGCACATCGATCCAAACACTTTAATAGTGGGAGACTTCAACACCCCACTCACAACTATGGACAGATCATCAAGACAGAAGCCAAACAGAGAAATAATGACTCTAACAGAGATCATGAACCAAATGGACCTAACAGATATCTACAGAACGTTTCACCCAACACAAAAGAATACACCTTCTTCTCAGCACCTCACGGAACCTTCTCCAAAATTGACCATATAGTTGGACACAAAGATAGCCTCAACAGATGCAAGAAAAT
>CAJQZJ010033828.1:1254609-1295003 GCA_907164525.1 Lophiomys imhausi | reverse complement strand
AAAAAAAAAAAAAAAAAAGGCAAAATGTCTCCACCAAAAGAAAGCAACGCTATTCCTTCCAGCCCGAACCACCTCACCACAACTGAAACACATGAAAACATGACAATTCTACATTATGGAAAGTGATAAAGTCCCTTCAAGAAGAACTTAAAACTATGAAGGAATTCAAAGAAGCCACAATACTACCAGTCAAAACAACGAATAACATCATTAAAGAGCTCCAAGCCAAGGTGACCCAGCTTGAACAGGAAAAGGATAAAGCAATGAAAGATCTCCAGACAAAAACAAGCAAACTGGAGAAGGAAACGTACAAAACGAACAATACCATTCAAGACATGAAAATAGAAATGGAAACAATAAAGAAAACATAGTCAGAGTTAAAAGAGGAAATGGAGAATCAAGAGAAGAGATCAGGAACTACGGATGTGAGTATGAAAAATAGGATGCAAGAGATGGAAGACAGGATCTCAGGCATGGAAGATTCGATGGAAGAAATCAGTACAACATCCAAAGAAAATGAGAAAGCTAAAAAATCTCTCACCCACAACATCCAAGAAATCAAGGACTCAATGAAAAGACGGAACCTAAGAATTATAGGCATACAGGAAAGAGAAGACTCCCGACTCCATGGTTCGGGAAATATCTTCAACAAAATAATAGAAGAAAACTTCCCGAACCTAAAGAAAGAGATGCCAGTAAAAATCCAAGAGGCTTACAGAACACCAAACAGATTAGATCAGAAAAGAAACTCCTCTCGCCACATAATAATAGAAACTCCAAATGTAGAGAACAAAGAAAGGATATTAAAAGCTGTAAGAGAAAAAGGCCAAGTCACATACAATGGCAGACCCATCAGAATCACACCTGACTTCTCCTCAGACAATTTAAAAGCTAGAGGGCCTGGACAGATGTCCTACAAGCCCTGAGAGAACATAGGTGCCCAGCCAGACTACTATACCCAGCAAAACTCTCTATCAACATAGAAGGAGAAAACAAGATATTCCCTGACAAAATCAAATTCAAACAATATCTTCTCACAAACCCAGCCCTACAGAAAATCCTAGAAGGAAAATTCCAACACAGAGAAGATAACTAGACCCAAGAAAACAGAGGAAATAGAAACCTCCACAGCAACTAAACAAAAGAGAAACACAAGACAGCCAGCTATACCAAAATAATGCGAAATAACAACCCCTGGTCATTAATATCCATCAACATCAATGGACTGAACTCACCAATAAAAAGACACAGACTTACAGACTAGATCCGTAAACAAGACCCATCTTTTTGCTGTATACAAGAATCACATCTCACTATTGAAGATAACCACTACCTCAGAGTAAAGGGCTGGGAAAAGGTCTTCCAAGCAAATGGACCCAGGAAATAAGCTGGAGTAGCCACCCTAATATCAAACAAAATAGACTTCCAATTGAAGTTAATAAAAAAAGACAGAGAAGGGCATTACATACTCATTAAAGGAAATATACACCAAGAGGACATCTTAATATTGAACATCTATGCCCCAAATAAAAAGGCACCTACATTTATAAAAGAAATGATTCTAAAACTTAAATCGTACATCGATCCAAACACTTTAATAGTGGGAGACTTCAACACCCCACTCACAACTATGGACAGATCATCAAGACAAAAGCCAAACAGAGAAATAATGAGTCTAACAGAGATCATGAGCCAAATGGACCTAACAGATATCTCCAGAACGTTTCACCCAAACACAAAAGAATACACCTTCTTCTCAGCACCTCACGGAACCTTCTCCAAAATCGACCATATAGTTGGACACAAAGATAGCCTCAACAGATGCAAGAAAATTGAAATAACTCCTTGTATCTTATCAGACCACCATGGAATAAAGCTGGACTTCAATAGCAAAAGAATCAACAGAAAGTCTACACTCACATGGAAATTGAACAACTCTTTACTAGAGGACCACTGGGTCAGGGAAGAAATAAAGAAGGAAATCAAAGACTTCTTAACATCCAACGAAAATGAAGACACAACATACCCAAACCTATGGGACACAATGAAAGCTGTGCTACAAGGAAAGTTCATAGCACTAAGTGCCTTCAAAAAGAAAATTGTGATAGCTCATATTAGCGAATTAACAGCTAAA
Source organism: Lophiomys imhausi (assembly GCA_907164525.1). NCBI lineage: Eukaryota > Metazoa > Chordata > Mammalia > Rodentia > Muridae > Lophiomys > Lophiomys imhausi. Next base: position 1,292,869 of record CAJQZJ010033828.1, on the reverse strand, counting down.
CTGGGTGAATTGGAAAAAAAAAGAAGCAAACACTCCCAAGAGGAGCAGAAGGCAGGAGATCATCAAACACAGGGCTGAAATCAACAACTTAGAAACAAAAAGAACTATACAAAGACTTAATGAAACCAAGAGTTGGTTCTTCAAGAAAATCAACAAAATAGACAGACCCTTAGCCAAATTAACTAAAAGACAGAGGGAGAAAACACAAATCAACAAAATCAGAAAGGAAAAGGGTGAAATAACAACAGACATTGAGGAAATCCAGAGAATAATTGGATCCTACTTTAAAAAACTATACCCCACCAAATTTGAAAACTTAAGTGAAATGGACAATTTTCTTGATAGATTCCACCTACCGAAGCTAAATCAAGATCAGATAAAAAGAATAAACAGCCCTATAACCCGTAAGGAAATAGAAACAGTCATTAAAAATCTCCCAACCAAAAATAGCCCAGAGCCAGATGGCTTTAGCATGGAATTCTACTGGACCTTCAAAGAGGAGCTAACACCAATACTTTTCAAACATTTTCACAAAATAGAATCTGAAAGAACATTGCCAAACTCATTCTATGAGGACACAATTACCCTGATTCCTAAACCACACAAAGACCCAAAAAAGAAAGAGAACTTCAGACCAATCCCCCTCATGAACATAGATGCAAAAATACCTATTAAAATACTAGCAAACTGCATTGATGAACACATCAAAAGGATCATACACCATGATCAAGTAGGCTTCATTCCAGGGATTCAGGGATGGTTGAACATACGAAAATCTATCAACGTCATTCACCATATAAAAAAGATGAAAGAAAAAAAATATGATAATCTCGCTAGATGCAGAAAAGGCATTTGACAAATCCAACACCCCTTCATGCTAAAAGTCCTGGAGAGAACGGGCATACAAGGGCCGTACCTAGAAATAATAAAGGCAATATACAGCAGCCATTAGCCAACATCAAATTAAATGGAGAGAAACTTGAAGCATTTCCTCTAAACTCAGGGACAAGACAAGGATGTCCACTTTCACCATATCTCTTCAATATAGTACTTGAAGTTCTTGCTAGAGCAATAAGAAAAGTAAAGGACATCAAGGGGATAAACTTCGGAAACGAAGAAGTCAAATTATCCCTATTTGCAGATGATATGATAGTATACATACGCGACCCCAAAAATTCCACCAGAGAACTCTTACAGCTGATAAACACCTTCAGCAAAGTGGCTGGTTACAAAATTAATTCAAAAAAATCAGAAACCCTTCTTTATACAACAAACAAATGGGCTGAGAAAGAAATAAGGGAAACAACCCCCTTCACAATAGCCACAAACAACATAAAATACTAGCCAAGCAAGTAAAGAACCTGTACAACAAGAACTTCAAGCCCTTTAAGAAAGAAATGGAAGAGGCCTTTAGAAGATGGAAAGATCTCCCATGCTCATGGATAGGTAGGATCAACATAATAAAAATGGCCATCCTACCAAAAGCAATATATATTTTCAATGCAATTCCTATCAAAATACCAACACAGTTTTTTATAGACTTGGAAAGAGCTAGTCTCAATTTCATATAGAACAACAAAAAGCCCAGAATAGCTAAATCAGTCCTGTACAAAAAAAAAACAAAACAAAACAACAACAACAAAAAAAAAACATCTGGAGGTATTACCATCCCAGATTTCAAGCTGTTCTACAGAGCAATAGTTATAAAAACAGCATGGTACTGGTATAGAAACAGACCAGTAGATCAATGGAATCGAATTGAAGATCCAGAAATACACCCACACACTTATGGCCACCTAATTTTTGACAAAGAATCCAAAACAGCACAATGGTAGAAGGACAGCATCTTCAACAAATGGTGCTGTTCCAACTGGATGTCCATTTGTAAAAGAATGAAATTAGACCCATACTTCTCACCTTGTACAAAACTTAAGTCTAAGTGGAACAAAGACCTTAACATAAGGCCAGTCACACTAAAATTACTAGAAGAAAAAGTGGGAGAAACCCTCGAACTCATTGGCACAGGTGACAACTTCCTGAACAGAACACCAGCAGCTCAGGACTTGAGATCAACAATCAATAAATGGGACCTCATGAAACTGAAAAGCTTCTGTAAGGCAAAGGACACTGTGATTCAAACAAAATGGCAGCCTACAGACTGGGAGAAAATCTTCACCAACCTCACATCTGACAGAGGGCTAATATCCAAAATCTACAAAGAACTCAAGAAATTAAATGCCAAGAAACCAAATAATCCAATCAAAAAATGGGGGACAGAGCTAAATAGAGAATTCACAAAGGAGGAATCCCTAATGGCTGAGAAACACTTGAAGACATGCTCAACATCCTTAATCATCAGAGAAATGCAACTCAAGACGACTCTGAGATTCCATCTCACACCTGTCAGAATGGCTAGGATCAAAACTCAAATGACAGCACATGCTGGCGAGGGTGTGGAGAAAGGGGTACTCTACTCCATTGCTGGTGGGAATGTAGGCTTGTGCAACCACTATGGACGTCAGTCTGGCGATATCTTAGAAAACTTGGAATAGCTTTGCCTCAGGACCCAGCCATACCACCTCTGGGTATACACCCAAATGCCTCCCACGGAATCATAAGGAAGTTTCCTCATCTATGTTTATAGCAGTCTTATTTGTAATAGCTAGAAACTGGAAACAACCCAGATGTCCCTCAACCGAAGAATGGGTTAAAAAACTGTGGTACGTCTACACAATAGAATACTATTCAGCTATCAGGAACAATGAAATTATGCAATTTGCAGCCAAATGGATGGAACTAGAAAAACTCTTCCTGAGTGAACTAACCCAGACTCAGAAGGACACATATGGCATCTATTCACTTATAGTAGGATTTTAGCTATATAGTTGAAGGTATCAATACTACAACTAACACACCAAAGGGAACTTGGACATAGACTTCTTATTTTTAATTTTTATTTTTTATTTATTTTTTATATATTAGTTATAATTTTTCTATTTTTTAGTCTTTTTTATCTATTGTATGCTTATTGATTTGTTTGTTTAGTAGTTGTCTCCCAGGCAACGAGGCACTTTTCACTGATGGTACTGCTTCGTAGATCCCCAATGAATGAAGAGGCTCTTGGCCCTCATACAACCTCTCAACTGAGATGAGGGACTGTTATATAAGGACACACCACTCCAGAGAAATGGGATGGAAGGGTTTGGAGGTAAAGAAAAAACATGAAATATGATGTTTTGGCCTTTTACTACTAACTGTCATTAACTGTTTAGGATAATTAAGAAATGCAAACTAATGGTTATGCAAGCCAGTCATTCAGTTAGGTACTATGACAGCCTATTATAGTTACTTGCTAAGCTAATCAGAAATAAACCTGCTAAGAGACAAGCAACATCTGCCTACCCTAATATAAGAGATAGATAGGGCCTCTTCAAAAACCTCAAGAGATCTGCAGAATATGGCATTCAAAGATGTTTTCGTAACTTTAGATTTTTTTATATCAAGACATATCAACTCCTGACAGCACCCCTATTCTCCTCCAAGTAGAAGACGAGCATCGAAGAATCTCCAGTCAGAGAAGATTTAATTAGTCGCAAGCCTATCTCTTGGTAGGAAAACCTCCTTGCTCCAACTGTAGACAGAATGCTGTATAAAAAGGACAAAATCTGGAAGCAGGTAAGTCGACAGCCTAGCTCTGTCACGACAGGGTAGGTAACCTGGGTCCTTCATAACCCCTGCTCTACAATCAATGTCTGTCAGAGAAACGGGGCCAAACGACCAAAGATCGATGCTGTAATGTATGGAGAGAAAATGGGAACTGTCCAGGCAGCCACTGGTATGTCATTTCTTAGTTTGGGAAGCTGCAGGCCCTGTACTTCCTATAAACTCAGATATATTTATCGCTCTCTGGTCTCTGAGGTGATTGAAGAACAGATAGATAGAGTCTCATAATTAAATTTTGAGTTGTTTAGGAGTCAAGAGAGTGTTATACATCTGAGAAGATACTTTTAAAATTGTGTTGCAATTAGTTGAATGTTGAGTCAGATATAGAACTTTAAACTCATGAAGATGGTTAGATAGTAGAATGTTAAAGTCAGGTACCAAATACATATGGATTGGTCACTGGGAATGTACGTTAAGCCATATAACCCTCATAACAGTGGCCTAATTACCTCTGTTGTACTGTATTGTATTTATTATTATAAGAGAAAGAGCCATTTGTTGGACTCAAAGGGGAAACTGTAGGGGGAAATAAGATATACCTTAAACTTAAAAGAAAAAAAAAAAGGGAAGAGGATGGGGGTTGAGGGTGGGAGGGTAGGACTGGAGGAGGAATAGGGAGGGGACTGCGATTGAGATGTAACTTGAAGAAATAAAAAATAAAGGAAAAAAAAAAGGCATTCCAAGAACTAAGCCATTACTCTGACCTGGTTTTCTAAGAAATTATTCAGATTTTTTTTTTTTTATAAGAGGACAGGAACCACGTCAGGGAATGCCAGATGAAACAGAAAAAGAGGTTTGAATATCTTGTCCCCCAAAACTAGAGTTTGAGGAAACATGTAGGGAATACGAAGCCACAGGCATTCTTAAAAACACATTTCTTTTTCATAATACACAATTCAACAGTTAATGAATTCATGAGAAAAATATAGATTATAGACCTAGTTTATCAGATCAAATGAAGAAAGAGAAGATGGATAAAAAGAGATATTGAAATAAAATAAACTTTAAAGACTGATTTGAAAAACATAATGTTAAAAAGATGCTAACATTAAGTTGAATAAGACTGTAGAGCAGTTTTATGCCCTTGGGACATTGTAGAAAATGATGAAGCAAGATTCAGAAATAATTGGAGCTATTATCTAGGTCATATCAACAGTAGTTGATGGTTTAAGAAAATAATAAGGGACAAGGTAGTTGGGAAAATGTAGTAGTGTCTTCTCTTATCACTATGACCTAATGCCAAATGGAAAATTTTAAGAAAGAATTTTATTTTGGCTCATGGTTTTAGAGATGCTATTCTATCTTGTTAGGGACAAAGCATGACTGGACAACAAAATGCAATGGATAAATACCATAGCTTGGAAAGTAAGAGATCTTGATTGAGTGTGAAGACCTGATTATGCTTTTAACTTATGTTGTTTGCTGCAAAGATTCAGTTAAGACGAACAAGCAAAATCAAGCCCATGGGTTATGTCTGTTGAGAAGATCTGATGGCATTGCTCCAAATTTAAACACAACCAGGCTTTGTGGCAACTGGAAAGCTCACTGATCTTCATTACTGACCAGTTTTGAGCACTCTTTCCTCAACTCTGTGTTATATTCCCCTTTCTGCTGGTCAATGTCATTTGCTTCTTTGGTCTCTACTCAATAAAATGTAAGGTTTTGAGTACCTCACAAGGACTGATACTGAATAACTTAACTAACCATCTTTTCAACGACTCAATTCAGATGCTAAGGGGAAAAAAACCCAGTGACTTAATTGAACTTAAATACTTTGACATTCTAGAACAATCTCCCATGGAAAGGAAATTCATGTGGTTTGCCTTGCCGCAAGTAACAAGATGCAGGTAAATTTAAATATGATACTGATGTGTTTTGAATTCTGTTCCACTGATGAAAATCACGACACTTTCTTGTCCACCGAACTCATCTTTGAGACCTTTCTCCATGTCTCCTTCTAATTCTTACAGAATAACTTATTTCCTAAGAAATATGTAAGTAGCTAATATCAATGTCTTTCTTAATTTTGGAGTATTCTGTGTATAACTCTGTATTTTTAGTTCATGACATAGCATAGGTGTATTTTAAAGGACAGAGCCAGAAGTAGGTCACCATACATCCTGGTCCTTTGCCACCCAGCATATACATACCTAACACATGCCTAACATCTTTTCTGTGACTTAGGAAGAAAGAGAATTTTGCATTTTCTTTGGTTCATTTTCAAAGGCCAAGTCTCTAACTGGAGCACCTGACTTGAAGATTTCCCCAATTACATCCGAAAAGAGACTTTCCCACTTTTTTCCTCCCATGCAAATGCTGATGCATATATAACTTTAATTAAAAGATTAATTTAATAACAAGTCTAAGAAAAATATGCCAGTTTCTAACTATTCAATTGTATTTTCTCTTCTCGGTTTATACCAAATACCAATCCTATAAATAACATGTACACAAGAGGATGAGCAATTCCAGTACTTAATTAGATGAATATATCTGAGGCTAAATGACAGAACTTGTGTGATCAAGTTGCCACTTACATTTTCTGGGGCTGCAGTGTGGGAGGAAGACATGTGATGTTAAAGGAGTTTTTTCAATAAGCACTCAGGTGCTATGAATGTAAGTTCCTCAAGGTACTGTGGCAAATCTATTCTTTCTCCCTATGACTCCCTGTAGTCCTGGACCTTTTATTTTCTCAACTCATCAAATGAATGTCAAGGAATATCTTTAGTATAAATCTAAAAGACGCCCAATGGCTCTCTTTGAAAAAAACTCTAGTGGATCTGTCTTATACTTCAAACATAGCTAATTCGGTATTTTATTAAATCTTCACACTCATCTTTATTATGTTTTATCTTTTTTTGTTATTTATCAAAAAAAGTTTCATCAAAACTTTTCTCGCAATCTTATTGGAGTCTTGTATATGAACTCAGTATAGTGAATATTTGATAAATATTTATTTTTTCTTACCTTGAACTTATGGTTCTTTATATGTGAAACAGCAATTCCAGTTTCTCCAAAGACTAATTTCATTACACATAGCATATGGGACAGATCAAGAGAAAGTCACATTCTCACAGAACAACATATAAAACATCAGAGTATCAGGTACATAACGGAAAACCTGAAGTTGACCTGGCTGCTTAAACCACACAATTCAACAGTTTAAATTTGTCTCTGTATTCATCATTCTTTGTGATTTGCTTTTCTTTTAGATCTTGATCTTGCTAAATGGTTATTATCCACTAATCCACCCTTTGGTACTGGCTGCTAACAATCACTTCAAATTGTACTTTAGCACATTCTGAAAAGAACCTGCCTCTATCCATTTTTTCCCTCACATTTCTTTTCTCTAACACATCGATCTGTTCTCAGAATTCTTCCAAGTGAGCTCCCTTCTTTATTTCTTTACTCTTTATCCTTAAATCTTTCTTGTTGTTTTTCTTCTCTCTTTCATCATCATTCTTTTTGACACAGGGTCTTATGTAGCCCACAATGGCCTTAGATTCACCATAGAGTTGAACTGGATTCCTGATCTTCCTGTCTCTACCTACCACATTCTGGAATTACGAGTATAAGTTACCACACCCAACTTCTATGCAGCATCTACCACTCAATTGGTCATTACAATTGATTCATTTCTTGTGGCTGGCTAATAAGGTCTTTTACTCTCTCACCACTCCAAGAATGTCCTTTCCAAAGTCATAAATTTAAAAGGACAAAATTCCTTTATGGAGGAGAATTCTACTTTGGTCAAGAATATGCAAATCACTCTGATGCTCTTCTAGACCCACCAAATAGAACCCTGGGATTCCAGCTTTATACTCAAAGCAGTGAGAGTCTTTTTTTTCCCCCTATTGCTTCCTTCTCAACTATTGTAGCACATTACCATTACTAATCATTCTCTGGCATAGTGAAGGATCAGGAAACAGAAGTAATGACTTACATGGGATTTCAGATCTTGAAAGAATAGAAATCCTGGAAGCTTCAATACCACCATGGACAAGTTAACACTAACCAGTGTACAACTTTAGAAAGAGTGTACCTGAAGTTATAAAGGAGGAAGGGGATACCTTCCTAGATAGTTAGGTCAGTTTAATCAGTCCTCATGAACAATGGAATTGCACTCTCAGTGAGGAAATATACTGCCAAAAGCATCATGGGAAGAGCAGAAATGACAAAATCATTCGGGAGATCTTGGCAAATTTATAGTATTCCCCCCAAATGAGGAACTTTTAAAAATAGTCATTTCAATCACCAGTTCTATGAAGTCTTCAAAAAGGAAAAAAAATAGCTAATCATAGCAATTTTGGTAGATATGACTTTTTTTAATGGAAACCAGTCGATCTCTATGATGTGATTCTCACATACTGTGTCTGGATTTGACACTGAAATCTGATAAGGCATTAACTTCTTTCTGTCCCCATGCTACAGTTAGTGGATCATGATTTTGACTCATGAAAGGAAAGACATATTTTGCCAGAGTGTTAAACACAGGGAGTCTAAAAATGGACCTTGATTACACATTGTCTGGAAGTCCTAGTGAGCCACCTTGTCATTAGAATACTGCAGTTCATGTAAGAGAAAATGTAATGCAGAAAGAAAAATAGATAAATGGGCTAAGGAATAGTTACAACACAAATGGAATGAAAACTACAAAACTAGATTTTCACAGATCTTAGTTGAAGACAGAAGAAGAAAGAGAATTCCCTTTGGGTGATATATGACTTAATTTGCCTTTACAGTGCTGGCATTTTTTCTCACAATTGTTATTAGCTTCTTGCCTAAGCAAAAGCAAAAGTATGATTTTAATTTAATATTCTAAACATTGAATTGTACAATGAGGTCTTAAGGTACAATATATTAGGAAGGTGTAGAAAAATCGCACTAAATGATAATAAGCATTTTTGTTGTTGTTATTCAGGTCTTTGGCTATGGTTCTCTGGGCATACATTGAATTGATAATGTGGAAAATATCCAATAGCTTATCATTGGACTGCCTCACTGACTCAGATTTTGGCTCTGAAATTATTGGTATGCAACTCTGGAAAACTAGGATCATAAAAATCTTCCTAAGAAACTTGGCAAAAATTGTTTTTGAATCTCAGCTTTATGGTAGAAGTAAATAAAGAATATCCCAATTGTTGACATATCTGAGCATGTCCAAGGGAAAGTTTCATCAGACCTTCAAACAACACCAGAATATCACTACTTCCCTGAGAGGGCTTCTATTCGCCCTAATGACTCTAGCTTAACATTGCTCCCCACATGGTCAAATCCTTGAGTTGAAACCTTCCTTTATTTGAATTGACTCTTAAGAAATTGTACCCAGACTGAGCATAGGATGTATTCCTTATCTTTTCATTATTCTTTCACTGAAATGAATTTCTCAGTACTCTTCCCTATTTATAAATACTATTCTCTTTCCTCTCCAATTTTAGGTAATTTTAGGTATTTGAGGATTCAAACTATTGCTGATGTAACATTGGTGCTTTCTTCTTTGAAAAATTTATGCTCCTAAGCTTACCTAGATATATTCTGTCTGGTACATTGTAGGGAGTCAAAAGAATATAGCATCTAATAAGTATGCAATCAGGGAAGAATGAATAGTTGTGCTCACAAGGTTGAGGAAAACTGGTCCAGTAGTTCTCACACATATTATGTTATCCTTGGTAGTGCTGATATTTTTGTAGGGCAGTTTCTTTATCTGTAACACTGAGATAAATGTCTCCTTAGCCATCACATAACCTTATTAATATTGTCACGACATTCCACCTTGTAAGTTGCTAAATAATTTTTCTTGTATCATACAAGTTTTTGTTCTAACATTTACTCAGGTAAATATATTGTTTCTTTGATCAAGACCCTATACAATCAGCATTGAACAGCAAATCAAGTGTTTTCAGGACATAACTCATGTCTTAGTAATATTAGCTGGGATGATGGGTAGAGAATAGCCACTAGGAGAGAACTTTCCTCTATTCATTTGTTTGTTTGTTGTTTTGGGGGGGAATGGATATAACATCAAATATGAGGAGACATTTAAAACATAATTTGTTTTAAAAAGTATTACGCCGGGCGTGGTGGAGCATGCCTTTAATCGGGAGGCAGAGGCAGGCGGATCTCTGTGAGTTCGAGGCCAGCCTGGTCTACAAAGTGAGTCCAGGACAGCCAGGGTTACATAGAGAAACCCTGTCTTGAAAAACCAAAAAAAAAAAAAAAAAAAAAAAAGTCATACTATCTTAGAGGATGGTATATATATTTTTTGGTAAATGGACCCAACATCAAGTTGCCTTCTATATACTTATCTTATTAACCATAGAGTAGTGGAGCTCTCAGTCCTTGCCAGTGGAGTTCATTTCTGTGGCAGAGGGTTGTTAATATAGAGACTCATAACTGGTCAACAAATGAAATAATGGGTGACTGAAATACACACACACATATATATGTGTGTATATGTATACATATATATAATACATTTTTGATAGCCTATGGTATCTGCATGTATATGTATATACATATACATGCAGATACCATAGGCTATCCAAAAGTTTTAAAAAATCCAAAGACTGACATGAAATACCAGTTCTTGGGTTGTATAAATTCTGTGTTTTTTCTCCCAGTCCCAAACCCCCAGAATAAAGACACAGAGACTCAAAATATATTTGTTTGTACCTAGGCCATATACCTAGGCTCATTCTCTGACTAGCTCATTACTTAAAATAACCCATTTACATTAATCTATGTTCTGCCATGTGGCTTGTTACCTCTGTTCAGCTTTCATGCATCTATCATCCTAACATCTCCCTAGGCGAATCCCCTGCATATCTGTCTCTATCCCAGAATCCTTTCTGCCTACTAGATGCCCCACCATCTAGTCTACACTTTCCTATAGACTGTGGTGGCTTATAGGCCCTCAGTCCAAGCAATCCAGGGCCTTTGGACTTTCAGACTCCTGGACTCCTCTCAAGCCCAGGCAAAGCTCCTGCCAAGCATCTGGTAATTCTACTGGCCTAATATCACAACATATATTAATTAACAGAGTTTAGGTTACAGGTGGTGTAGGCCACCCTTGGTCCCGGGGCTCTTTCTCCAGGATAAGTTAGGCAACTGGTTAAGGGGCATAGGCCAGGCTGCCCGCACCTCTGCCAAGCTTCCGAATACTCCACCAGCCTAATCTTACAGTTTATTTTTACTAATAACTACAATAATTAATTAATTTGCAGTTTCAAAATCCTGCTGTGTTTTTTGTTTGTTTGCTTGCTTGCTTGATTTTTAATGACAGGGGTAGTTGCACACAAGAATTTACAAACCTATGGTTGACTGCACACGATCAAGCCAGTCAACACTTCAGAATAATTGGGTAGGGGCTACAATGGAAAGGATATGGGGAAAGGGAGCCACCAGTAACTGTTGGTAGGACGGAAAACTGGTGCAGTCATTCTAGAAATCAGTGTGGAGAACTTTCAGAAAACTAAAAACTAAATCTGCTATATGACTTGGCTGTACCTACTCTTTGGCATGTCCCCAAAGGCCTCACCATCCTATTCCATAGATGCTTACTCAGCCATGTTCACTGTTGCTCTATTCACAATAGCTGAGAAATGGAAACAACTTCTGTGTTCCTTAATTAATGAGCGGATGAAGGAAATGTAGTACATAGACACTATAAAATATGCTTTGGCTTAGCATTTGCTTCAGTCATAAAAAATGAAATCATAAAATGTATATGTAAATATATGGAACTTGAAAAGATTATATTGAGTAAGGCAACTCAGACCCCCAAAAGATAGACACTACATACTCTTTCTCTCTCATTTTTGTTCTTGGCTCCAAAACCTTGGAGAATAAACCACAGAAAGCAGTAAAGTTAAAGAAGGACCATAGTGCATAGTGTAGAATGGCAAGAAAAGGGAACAACAGGGTTCAATATTTTAAAGCAGAAAATAGGGAGAAGGAAGTGAATACAGGAAGAGAGACAGGAGAATAAATTATCACTAAAGTGGTGTGAAAAGGCCATAAGAATCCTATTATTATTTACTTACCTAAATTACACTTAATACATGTAAGCCCCCCTCTCTCTTTTTCTCTCTCTATATATGTACACACATATAGGCCATATATGTGTACATCATATATACATACACATACATATTGGCATACATACACACAGGTATAGAAGGGCAAACACCTAACCCAGAAGCTATTGAGACTTGATAGCTGCAGGCCTGTAGCTTGTTGTCCATGCTTTAGTGGTTGGCCTATACTCACATATATATACTGACAGTACTGGTTGGATTCAGAGGATTTAAAACAAAATTGGGAGGGAGACTAAGTGAGTGTGCATCTGGGAGAAGCTGGGGGAATTTGGGTGTAGTTGGCCAAATATATATTTAATTCAAATATGAAATTTGCAAAGAATAAATAAAAATACACCAACATGGAAATTCACAACTGAACAATGCATAAGAGTGAGATATTTTGGAACACTCACTGCTAAATGGGATGTCTTCATCTCAAGGCTCAGAAAGCTATGTGGAAAAGAAGAAGCAAAGATGATAGGATCTAGAAGGGATGGATGATCCCAAGGAAATAGTATCTTCCAGAGACAACAGGACTGGTACCCATATGACCTCAGAACCTGTAGCAGTGTGCTCAGAGCTCAGGTTCAAGCTAAATGACATTCATATCTGACAGGAGGAAGTGTACAAGGGCTCCCACCCCTAACCAAGAAGCTCTCTGCAACTGAAACCTGTTCCCAAAAGAAAAATTCATTTTCTCCAACAAATTCTCACTGGGTATCCTAATTGCACTTAAGTATAAGACCTATGCCCAGGAGAAGATGGCCAACAAGAAACAAGCTTAACATCACTTTTGAAAATTTCTGTCTTAGATTGCTTTGTCTGGGCACAGTTTTTGTCTTACCTGCCCTTTGTTTGTATATTGCAGCTTCCAGTTTGTATTTATATGTTTGGGGGTGTATGTTACTTTTGTCTTTTTATTTTTTTTTAATTCTGCCTTTCTTTGTTTCCTTTTTTATAAAGAGAGAGAGAAAGAATTGGGGTGGAATTTATATAGGAGAATGAGGAGGATCTGAAAGGACAAAGACTGATCCAAATTTTTTTTTCAATAAAAATACATATAGATTTTTTTAAAATAAGTGGTGGTCTGAAATTTTAAGAGTTTATTCCACTAAAGAGACTCCCACACCCTCAAGGAAAAGAAGAAAAAAATAGACTGTAATTTCAGGAATAATTCTCAAATTCAGAAACAAAAATTATGGTAAGTCATTTTGAGTAAGGGTTTTCAGTGGAAGTAAAAATATTTAAAGCAAAAGAAATAATTTGTCAATATGAGCTTTGACTATGTTCTCTTCTTATATATATATGGTCCACTCCATCTTTGTCCTCTAATTTTTTCTTCCAAACTCTCAAAATTTATACCTGGAAATTTCAGACTTTTTAATACAATGCCCAGATTTTACCTCTAAAGATTTCATGACTTATGGGAAGAATGATGGGATACAAGCTGGAGGTACGATTACTGAATGTTACATGTGCCTATAGCTATGAAATCAGATGTAACTAACTATACATTGCCACTGTGGAGAAACAGAGAAGGAAAACATTTTTTAAGTTATGTTTTTGAGATTATAATATAATCACATAACTTTCCCCTTTTATTTTTTTCTTCAAAACCTTCCCAAATACCTCTCATTTCTCTCTTTAAAATTCATGGCATGCCTTTTGTTAAGTATTGCTATATTTATGTATGTATATGTACCAACATATACATTTCTAAATTCATCCTGATTGGTCTGTATGTATGTTGCTTATTCAAAAAAGTCAGAAACTTTCTACAAGTTTAGAATGAACAACTTGAAAAGTTAACCTATAAGATTAGATACCAATCTGATTCACACAAAAACTTGAACTACATTGAACTACAGTGATGAGAAACTTGGGAGATTTATTTAAGACCTTTAGTGTGGGGAGCACAGTGCAAAGCACAGAGTGGCAAAGATTGCCCGTAACTACAAAGGATTCCTCTTTCCCACTTGGAACTTTTTTTTTAATTGCTTCAGGTTACATCTCCATCACAGTGGCCTCTTTCCACCCCTCCCAGATCCACGCTCCCACCCTCTACCCCCTATCCCTTCCATCACACTCCTCCAGAGTGGAGTGTCCCTACATATCAGTCCCCCGCCCCAATTAAGCAGTCCTATGAGGGCCAAAAGCCTTCTCTCCTCATACACTGGGGGCCTACAAGGCAGCACCACTAGGGCAAAGTGTCTCATTGACAGGAAACAAAGTTTTATGTTCATGTTCCCTTTGGTGCACTGGTTATAGTATAGTTATCCTGTACTATATGGCTAAAATTCGATTATAAGTGAATAGATGCCATGTGCATCCTTCTGAGTCTGGGTTAGCTCACTCAGGATGAACTTCTCTAGTTCCATCCATTTGGCTGCAAATTGCTTGATTTTGTTGTTTCTGATAACTGAGTAGTATTCCGTTGTGTAGATATACCACAGTTTTTTTTTATCCACTCATCAGTTGAGGAACATCTAGGTTGTTTCCTGTTTCTAGCTATTACAAATAAGGCTGCTATGAACATAGATGAGGAAACGTCCTTGTGGTTTGGTGAGGAATCATTTGGATGGTTACCCAGGAGTGGTATGGCTGGGTCTTGAGGAAGAGCGCTTCTACCACTTGGAATGTTTAATGCAATTCAGTAAAGACCAGCTGTTGATTTCTAACCTTAGAAGACTTTAAACAATAATTGAATTATTATATCCTTATCCTACATGGAATATTTTAATATCAAAGTTAGAGCGTATGTAAGACCAAAATAAAAGTGAGTTTTGTTGTTACTGTTGTTTTCTTTTGGTTAGGTTTGCAGTGTTTTGATGAGTAAACAACTTTGGGGGAATACTGTACATTATTTTTCTCATTTCCCTAATTAACAGAAACATTTTTTTCATCAACAACCATTAACTTCCAAATTTGAGTCAGGAAATGGTGTTTGAGCAAATATGAGGTTTCCTGAATTCTTTCTCAAAGATCAAGTTGGGTGGAGGAGGCAGGCCACATGCTGAATAGCTATGATGAATGTACTAGTGGCTGAATCAGGCTGGAAATTTTACATAGTTCAGAATCCTTCTTCCATTTCCCTTTCTGAATTTTTGTCTCACCTTCCATCACACTTCTAGTGGCCCCCAGGTGCTATGTTCTTATTTCAAAGGCAGTCGTTATTCACAAATGACTTATTTTTGGGCTCCCCCAATCAAAACTCACTCCCTCTGTACAATCAAACTCCGTTTTTCTAACAAACATGATAAGGTTGAAACAGTCCTTTCACATGTTTGCTTATACAAGTTAACTTCTATTCTTATCTAATTACAAAAAAGATTTGTGCTTATTGTTATTATAGAACATAAGAAATGCAAAGCAAAATTAGGAAGAAAGCAAAAATCCCCGAAGTTCGTTGCATGTTTCCATTTATAACAGAGAGTTAACAGATGTACTCAGTCAGTGGAGACATACTGGGGATCTTAAGTTATACCAAGGATTGGAGATATTCCTATCTTTAAGAGGGTCCAAAAGGAGGCAGGCCTGGTCAGAATCTCAAGCATCTTACAGAATAGTGTCCAAATTATTTAATTATTAATGAAATAAAGACTGGTAAATGCTATGTACCTCAGAAAGAGAGTGAAATCCTAGCTTGTCTGAATTCTATTTCAAGCATCAGAAATGAAAGCTTAGTTTTGAAGCTGAGGTTCTGTCAGGGTGGTTGCAACATGATATCCAATTTTCTATCCAGGACCTTCCCTTCTCGAAAACATAAGCCCAACAGAGGTATACATGCTATTATTGTTATAAACTGCATTTACTTCCTCTCTGAAATTTCCACTAAATACTAGATATCCCACTTCAACTCTCATTTCTGTTTTTCATAAATTATGTAAAATGTATACACAGTAAATTCATTTTTTGTAGTCTGTGAGTTGAGAGTTGGGGAATGTTAGGTTATCATGAGAGCAATTAAGATACAGAAGGTTCACTAATGCCCACCTCCTCAGTCCTCTCTGGGAACATTTGCATGCAGTCTTTGATAACCATGGATGCATTATCAATGCCCATAAATTTGCATTTTCTTCTGGTACTGCTCACTTACTATGGTGCCTGAGATCCATTCCTACATGTATGTTTTTAGGTATATTATCCATAAACATCTTCAGTGCACTCAAAAGAAATGTAAGACATAGGCAAGATTTTCCAAGACAATTCTAAAAAGGGGGTATTCATAAAAGGAGTGAGTCTTTAGAACAAACTTGGAAGACCAGTAAGGACTTAAACATTTTCAACAATGTCTTAAACATTTTATGCAAATAGAAACACTACCAGCTTCAATTAAAATTAACAGAGAGGGCTCACCCAGATACCCAGGGACCACTGAGGATCCCTGGAGAGGACGCTCCTTCCCACTCTTGGACACGCAAGGAAGACACTGGACCCGGGAATCGGGATCACCCATCCCCCACCAGGAGAGACTCTGGGTAAGTTCCAACCTAATATCCAGGGGGCAGATTCAGATCCCATGCAGAGATAATCCACACCAGGCTGAGAACCCCCAGGTCTCGCACAGATGATCCAACTATCTGGCGAAAGGTTGTGACCCTTGGAAGTGAGCTCAGCTCAGCTGCAAAGTGCCTTCAGACTGCAGATCACAGTCTGTGATGAAACTGACCAGTTTACAAGCCGTGGGAGTGGCAAGGCTATTGGAGCTGAACTGCAGATTTACCTGCTACAGGAACCAACCCCCAGCAAACTATGAGATATTTGAAACTGTCGTATATCGGACTTTTGTACTAGTACTGGCCCTTTGGGAGGGGAACCAGAGCTTACTTGTACACAGCTACACCACCTGGATTAGTTAGGTCTTCACCTGGGAGGCGGGGCTAAATGACTCACCTTATAGGGGTGAAATAAGGCAACTCTACTCCTACACCAAAGCACCCCCTTTGGACCCAAGTCCAGAAGACAGCAAAAAAAATTTCACATGGCCAGAGGCCATAGACAAAAAAAAAAAAAACAGAGCGAAATGTCTCCAACAAAAGAAATCAACGCTATTCCGTCCAGCCCGAACCACCTCATCACAACTGAAACACATGAAAACGATGACAATTCTACATTATGGAAAGTGATAGAGTCCCTTCAAGAAGAACTTAAATCTATGGAGGAATTCAAAGAAGCCACAATTTTACAAGTCAAAACAATGAATAACACCATTAAAGAGCTCCAAACCAAGGTGACTCAGCTTGAACAGGAAAAGGACAAAACAATGAAAGATTTCCAGGCAAAAACAAGCAAACTGGAGAAGGAAATGTACAAAACAAACAATACCATTCAAGACATGAAAATAGAAATGGAAACAATAAAGAAAACACAGTCAAAGTTAAAACAGGAAATGGAGAATCAAGAGAAGAGATCAGGAACTACGGATGTGAGTATGAAAAATAGGATGCAAGAGATGGAAGACAGGATCTCAGGCATGGAAGATTCGATGGAAGAAATCAGTACAACATCCAAAGAAAATGAAAAGGCTAAAAAATCTCTCACTCACAACATCCAAGAAATCAAGGACTCAATGAAAAGACGGAACCTAAGAATTATAGGCATATAGGAAAGAGAAGACTCCCGACTCCATGGTCCAGGAAATATCTTCAACAAAATCATAGACGAAAACTTCCCAAACCTAAAGAAAGAGATGCCAGTAAAAATCCAAGAGGCTTACAGAACACCAAACAGATTAGATCAGAAAAGAAACTCCTCTCGCCACATAATAGTAGAAACTCCAAATGTAGAGAACAAAGAAAGGATATTAAAAGCTGTAAGAGACAAAGGCCAAGTCACATACAATGGCAGACCCATCAGAATCACACCTGACTTCTCCTCAGAAACTTTAAAAGCTGGAAGGGCCTGGACAGACGTCCTACAAGCCCTGAGAGAACATAGGTGGCCAGCCAGACTACTATACCCAGCAAAACTCTCTATCAACATAGATGGAGAAAACAAGATATTCCATGACAAAATCATATTCAAACAATATCTCCTCACAAACACAGCCCTACAGAAGATCCTAGAAGGAAAATTCCAACATAGAGAAGATAACTACATCCAAGAAAACAGAGGAAATAGAAACCTCCACAGCAACTAAACAAAAAGAAACACAAGACGACCAGCTATACCAAAATAATGGGAAATAACAACCCTTGGTCACTAATAGCCATCAACATCAGTGGACTCAACTCGCCAATAAAAAGACACAGACTTACAGACTGGATCCGTAAACAAGACCCATCTTTTTGCTGTATACAAGAAACACATCTCACTATTGAAGATAAACACTATCTTAGAATAAAGGGCTGGGAAAAGGTTTTCCAAGCAAATGGACCCAAGAAACAAGCTAGAGTAGCCACCGTAATATCAAAGAAAATAGACTTCCAATTGAAGTTAATAAAAAAAGACAGAGAAGGGCATTACATACTCATTAAAGGAAATATCCACCAAGAGCACATCTCAGTATTGAACATTTATGCCACAAATACAAAGGCACCTACATTTATAAAAGAAACGCTGCTAAAACTTAAATCGCACATCGATCCAAACACTTTAATAGTGGGAGACTTCAACACCCCACTCACAACTTTGGACAGATCATCAAGACAGAAGCCAAACCGAGAAATAATGACTCTAACAGAGATCATGAACCAAATGGACCTAACAGATATATACAGAAAGTTTCACCCAACACAAAAGAATACACATTTTTCTCAGCACCTCACGGAACCTTCTCCAAAATCGACCATATACTTGGACACAAAGATAGCCTCAACAGATACAAGAAAATTGAAATAACCCCTTGTATCTTATCAGACCGCCATGGAATAAAGCTGGACTTCAATAGCAAAAGAATCAACAGAAAGTCTATACTCACATGGAAATTGAACAACTCTTTACTACAGGACCACTGGGTCAGGGAAGAAATAAAGAAGGAAATCAAAGACTTCTTAAAATCCAATGAAAAGGAAGACACAACATACCCAAACCTGTGGCACACAATGAAAGCTGTGCTACGAGGAAAGTTCATAGCACTAAGTGCCTTCAAAAAGAAAATTGTGGCAGCCCATATTAGTGAATTAACAGCTAAACCGGGTGAATTGGAAAAAAAAGAAACAAACACTCCCAAGAGGAGCAGAAGGCAGGAGATCACCAAACTTAGGGCTGAAATCAACAACTTAGAAACAAAAAGAACTATACAAAGAATCAATGGAACCAAGAGTTGGTTCTTCAAGAAAATCAACAAAATAGATAGACCCTTAGGCAAATTAACTAAAAGACAGAGGGAGAAATCCCACATCAACAAAATCACAAATGAAAAGGGAGAAATAACAACAGACATTGAGGAAACCCAGAGAATATTTGGATCCTACTTTAAAAATCTATACTCCACCAAATTTGAAAACTTAAGTGAAATGGACAATTTTCTTGATAGATTCCAACCACCAAAGTTAAATCAAGATCAGATAAACAGATTAAACAGTCCTATAACCCCTAAGGAAATAGAAATAGTCATTAAAAATCTCCCAACCAAAAAAAGCCCAGAGCCAGATGGCTTTAGCACGGAAATCTACCGGACCTTTGAAGAGGAACTAAATCCAATACTTTTCAAACTCTTTCACAAAATAGAATCTGAAAGAACATTGCCAAACTCATTGTATGAGGCCACAGTCACCCTGATTCCTAAACCACACAAAGACCCAACAAAGAAAGAGAACTTCAGTACTCATGAACATAGATGCAAAAATACTTAATAAAATACTAGCAAACCGAATTCAAGAACACATAAAAAGGATCATACACCATGATCAATTAGGCTTCATCCCAGGAATGCAGGGATGGTTCAACATATGAAAGTCTATCAACGTCATTCACCATATAAGCAAGATGAAAAAAAAAAAAAAAAACCACATGATAATCTTTCTAGATGCAGAAAAAGCATTTGACAAAATCCAACACCCCTTCATACTAAAAGTTCTGGAGAGAACGGGCATACAAGGGCCATACCTAGAAATAATAAAGGCAATATAGAGCAGGCCAGTGGCCAACATCAAAATAAATGGAGAGTAACTTGAAGCATTTCCTCTTAACTCAGGGAGAAGACAAGGATGTCTACTTTCACCATATCTCTTCAATATAGTAGTTGAAGTTATTACTAGAACAATAAGACAACTAAAGGATATCAAGGGGATAAACATCGGAAACAAAGAAGTCAAATTATCCCTATTTGAGGATGATATAATAGTATACATACATGACCCCAAAATTCCACCAGAGAACTCTTACAGCTGATAAACACCTTCAGCAAAGTGGCTGGATACAAAATTAATTCAAAAAAATCAGAAGCCCTTCATTATACAACAAACAAATGGGCTGAGAAAGAAATAAGGGAAACAACCCCCTTCACAATAGCCACAAACAACATAAAATACCTGGGGTTAACTCTAACCAAGCAAGTAAAGGACCTGTACAACAAGAACTTCAAGCCCTTTAAGAAAGAAATGGAAGAGGCCTTTAGAAGATGGAAAGATCTCCCATGCTCATGGATAGGTAGGATCAGCATAATATAAATGGCCATGCTACCAAAAGCAACATATAGATTCAATGCAATTCCTATCAAAATACCAACACAATTTTTTATAGACTTGGAAAGAGCTATTCTCAATTTCATATGGAACAACAAAAAGGCCAGAATAGCTAAATCAATCCTGTACAATAAAAAAAACATCTGGAGTTATCACCATCCCAGACTTCAAGCTGTACTACAGAGCAATAGTTATAAAAACAGCATGGTACTGGTATAGAAACAGACCAGTAGATCAATGGAATCGAATTGAAGATCCAGAAATAGACCCACACAATTATGGCCACTTATTTTTGGACAAAGAAGCCAAAATGGCACAATGGAAAAAGGAGGATCTTCAACAAATGGTGCTGGTCCAACTGGATGTCCACTTGTAAAAGAATGAAATTAGACCCATACTTATCACCTTGTACAAAACTTACGTCCAAGTGGATCAAAGACCTTAACATAAGGCCTGTCACACTAAATCTACTAGAAGAAAAAGTGGGAGAAACCCTCGAACTAATTGGCACAGGCGACAACTTCCTGAACAGAACACCAACAGCTCAGGACCTGAGATCAACAATCAATAAATGGGAACTCATGAAACTGAAAATCTTCTCTAAAGCAAAAGACACTGTCATTCGAACAAAACAGCAGCCTACAGACTGGGAGAAAAGCTTCACCAACCCCACATCTGACAGAGGGCTAATATCCAAAATCTACAAAGAACTCAAGAAATTAAATGCCAAGAAACCAAATAATCCAATCAAAAAATGGGGGACAGAGCTAAATAGAGAATTCACAAAGGAGGAATCCCTAATGGCTGAGAGACACTTGAAGACATGCTCAACATCCTTAATCATCAGAGAAATGCAACTCGAGACAACTCTGAGATTCCATCTCACACCTGTCAGAATGGCTAAGATCAAAAGCTCAAATGACAGCACATGCTGACGAGGGTGTGGAGAAAGGGGTACCCTACTCCATTGCTGGTGGGAATGCAGGCTTGTGCACCCACTATGGAGGTCAGTCTGGCGATATCTTAGAAAACTTGGAATAGCTTTGCCTCAGGACCCAGCCATACCATTTCTGGGTATACACCCAAATGCCTCTTCACGGATTCATATGGAAGTTTCCTCATCTGTTTATAGCAGCCTTATTTGTAATAGCTACAAACTGAAAACAATCCAGATGTCCCTCAACCAAAGAATGGGTTAAAAAACTGTGGTACATCTACACAATGTAATATATTAAGCTATCAGGAACAAAGAAATTATGCAATTTGCAGCCAATGGATGGAACTAGAAAAGCTCATCCTGAGTTAGCTAACCCAGACTCAGAAGGACACATATGGCATCTATTCACTTATAGTAGGATTTTAGCTGTATAGTAGAAGGTATCGATACTACAACTAACACACCAAAGGGAACTTGGACATAGACTTTTTATTTTTAATTTTTATTTATTTTTTATATATTTTTTTCTATTTTTTAGCCTTTTTTATCTAATTGTCTGCTTATTGGTTTGTTTGTTTAGTAGTACTCTCTCCCAGGCAACAAAACACTTTTCACTGATGGTACTGCTTCGTAGACCCCCAATGAATGAGGAGGCTCTTGGCCCTCAAAGGACCTCTCAACTGAGATGAGGGACTGTTATATAAGGACACCCCACCCCAGAGAAATGGGATGGAAGGGTTAGGAAGTAAAGAAAAAAAAATGAAATGTGATGTTTTGGCCTTTTCCTACTAATTGCCATAAACTGTTTAGGATAATTAAGAAATGCAAACTAATGGTTATGCAAGCCAGTCATACTGTTAGGTACTATGTCAGCCTATTATAGTTACTTTCTAAGGTAATCAGAAATAAATCTGCTAAGAGACAAGCAACATCTGCTTTTTTTTAATCTTTTTTTTCTTTATTTTTTATTTCTTCAAGTTACATCTCAATCGCAGTCCCTTCCCTATTCCCCCTCCAGTCCCACCCTCCCACCCTCAACCCCCCATCCTCTTTCCTTTTTTTTTTTTCTTTTAAGTTTAAGGTATATCTTATTTCCCTCTACAGTTTCCCCTTTCAGTCCAACAAATGGTTCTTTCTATTATAATAATAAATACAATACAGTACAACAGAGGTAATTAGGCCACAGTTATGAGGGTTATATAGCTTAACGTACATTCCCAATGACCAGTCCATATGTATTTGGTACCTGACTTTAACATTCTACTATGTAACCATCTCCATGAGTTTAAAGTTCTATTACTGACTCAACATTCATACTAACTTGCAACACAATTTTAACAGTATCTTCTTAGATCTATAACACTCTCTTGACTCCTAAACAACTCAAAATTTAATTATGAGACTCTAGCTATCTGTTCTTCAACCACCTCAGAGACCTGAGAGGGATAAATATATCTGCTTACCCTAATATAAGAGATAGATAGGGCTTCTTCAAAACCCTCAAGAGATCTGCAGAATATGGCATTCAAAGATGTTTTCGTAACTTTAGATTTTTTTATATCAAGACATATAAACTCCTGACAGCACCCCCTATTCTCCTCCAAGTAGAAGATGAGCATTGAAGAATCTCCAGTGGGAGATGACTGAATTAGTCGCAAGCCTATCTCTTGGTAGGAAAAGCCCCTGGCTCCAACTGTAGACAGAATGCTGTCCAAAAAGTACAAAACCTAGAAGCAGGTAAGTCGACATCCTAGCTGTGCCAAGACAGGGTAGGTAAGTCCTTCATAACCCCTGCTCTACAATCAATGTCTGTCAGAGAAACGAGGCCAAACGACTAAAGATCGTTGCTATAATGCATGGAGAGAAAATGGGAACTGTCCAGGCAGCCACTGGTATGACATTTCTTAGTTTGGGAAGCTGCAGACCCTGTACTTCCTATAAAATCAGATATATTTATCCCTCTCAGGTCTCTTAGTGGTTGAAGAACAGATAGCTAGAGTCTCATAATTAAATTTAAGTTGTTTAGGAGTCAAGAGATTGTTATACATCTAAGAAGATACTTTTAAAATTGTGTTGCAAGTTAATATGAATGTTGAGTCAGATATAGAACTTTAAACTCATGGAGATGGTTAGATAGTAGAAAGTTAAAGTCAGGTGCCAAATACATATGGACTGGACATTGGGAATGTACGCTAAGCCATATAACCCTCGTAACTGTGGCCTAATTATCTCTGTTGTTTTGTATTGTATTTATTATTATAATAGAAAGAACCATTTGTTGGACTGAACAGGGAAATTGTAGGGGGAAATAAGATATACCTTAAACTTAAAAGAAAAAAAAAGGGAAGAGGATGGGGGGTTGAGGGTGGGAGGGTGGGACTGGAGGGTGGAATAGGGAGGGGACTGCGATTGAGATGTAACTTAAAGAAATAAAAAATAAAGGAAAAAACAAAAAAATATTAATAGAGAGGATACAACATTTTAAAAATATTTCTAACTCCCAATGGGATTCTGACATGCAACACATGGGCAATACATGGAGATTAACACAATGATATAAAACTGGTCATGTCTCAGAGAGAGAGTGACAGGCAGTGGAATGCTCAGCCATAAACAGGACATCTTTTTAAAAATATTTATTTATTACTTCAAGCTACATCTCCATCACAGTCCCTTCTCTCCACCCCTCCCGGTCCCATCTTCCCACTTTCTCCCGGCTCTTCCACCTACTCCTCCGGAATGAGTTGGCCTACATATCAGCCCCCATCAGTTCAACAGTCATATGAGAGCTAAGAGCTTCCTCTTGTCCTGGGAGACTACATGGCAGCTCCACTAGGGCAAAGTGTCCCACTAACAGGTAACAAAGACTATGTTCCTACTCCTTTAGGTTTGTTGGTTGTAGGATAGTTATCCTGTATTACATGCCTAATATCACACTCCCTCCTCCTGAGATGCAGGGACCATTTTTGACATTTTACGCAGCTTCATCCTGCCCATTAAAAAATTACTATGTAAACATTTTACATTAAATTAGAGTTAATTAACAGTTCTATGGTATTTATTCTTCCAATCTCAGCATGTTTTTGTTCATATGATTTCCTGTTATGATCTGAACTATTAATGAGTGTTTAGATAATGCTTTCTCCTGCAAAAATGCCTCAGATTATGTTAGAAAAAAATCATCTTCCTCCTTTGTCATACACTTGAAAGCTCATCAAAGTATATTAAAATATATTTTTTGTATACTTTGTTCTGGATTGGAAGCTTTGAGTGAAGATAAAGTAGTTTGCTTTAATGACCTTTAAAAATATTGGGGGGTAGAGGGTGGGAGGGAGGAACTGGGAGGGGTGAAAAGAGGATGCTATGATGGAGATGTAACTTGAAGTAATAAATTAATTGATTAATTTAAAATATATATTTTAATTTTTTGATATTATAATATAATCATATCATTTCTGCCTTCCTTTTTTCCCCTCTAACCCATCCCATGTACCATCAGCCCATGTCATATTTATATTTATGCCCTCTTTTTCTTTAATTGGTATGTGTGCATGTGTGTGTGTGTGTGTGTGTGTGTGTGTGTGTGTGTGTGTGTATGTGTGTGTTTTCATATATCCTGCCACTTGCCTTCAAGGAGAAATGCCTTGACTTTCATATTATTGAATTTTTAAAGAAAGATATTTTACTTAGAAAATATAGGACCTGGTCCATTAAGAGTCCATAGGTGACAAATGTCTTTGTTGGATGAGGGCCCTCATCAATTCTCTATTAAGTCATATTTTCAAGTGTAACCATGATGTTCTCTCCCAACAGCATGAGGCTGGGATCCTTAATGCCACATTGTCAATATATTCCATGGTTTCTCTCCAAGGGCGTCATAGTATGAATTATATGACTCTTATTTTATCCCGCTATTTGACATAGTAACGACTTGAGATTCTGTAGTGGATAATTTGGAATCCAGCATGGCAGGGCCATCTTAACAAAACAACTTGTTTCTCAGTCACAAATGAGAGCATTCATGTTTGCTCCCCTGCTCACCACCTTAAACACCGCTCGCCATTACAGTATTAAAGGAATACTCCCTTCATTTCTCCTCTGTCCATTTTCCCCCTGATTCTGTTACTCAGGTGGCTTAGTAGAGTACAATATGAACTATAAACTATGAACAATAAACTCCTCATGCAAAGACAAGTGTCTCTGTAGTTTTATCTTACTATACCTGATGGAAACAAATCCAGGGTACATATCTTTGATTTTCCTTGTGATCTAGAAGTTCCATTTTCTGTCTATATCATATTATTCACTTTTGTTATCATATAAACTTTGGTGGCAGTGGAATTATCTGTTTATATGATGATATTGGTATTTTTTAAGTTTTTTAATTTTGTTTTTGATAGCCTATACTTCCTCTGTAGCTCCTCTAAGCCTTGATATCAGGAAATGCCATTTTCCTCATAAATTACTAAAGAAATTTCATGTCATACCATGAAAGGTTAATAAGTATTTTCACAGAATGTCCTTCTCTGAATACTTAAGTATTGCTAAAAAATGATCTGATATTAATTTATATTAGACTTTTTGTCTTGTGATGATATATTGATCTCTTTTACATTTAGACCTAGCTGCTTAGTCAAACCTACTTTGTCCAGTGACTTTCTCAGCTTAAGATTTTATTTCCTTTTCCCTCTATTGAGTTTAGTCTGTATATTTTCTCCTTCTGTAATCTAGCTTTCATGACCACCATGCTTACTTTCCAATTTATACCTGAAGTCCCCCATTTTGTCAATATTGAGACTTCAAGAATCTTATCAGTAACTGGACTGAACTAGACATGACTAAGAATTGAGGTTATCTAATCTGCATACAACATGCCCTAAGCAAGCACCAAACTTGTGTATGTATTTTATAGCCCTATCATGTATATAAGGCATATAGATTCACATTATGCCCTAGTTTCAGTAAGAACAGCCCTCATAGGTGCATATATTTGAATGCTTAGTCATCCTGAAGTGGGACGTTAGCTGGTGTCCAGATGACATAAAACTAGCCACCACAAATATATATATATATATATATATATATATATATATATATATATTTGCTTCATATATGAACAATATAGGGAAAGATCACTCATTCAAAATGGGAAGATGCTCCTGTAGCTTCTACAAACTATTAAACTAAAATTAAATTGATACTAGATGTGAACTTTCATCTCTTTTTCTAGTAAAAGGTCATGAATTTAGAATTAACTACAGGTAAAAAGGCATTAACTCCTGGATACAGAAATGGTGTCACAATACAGGGTATGCTTTTGTTTTCATCATAATTTACACACTTCAACTAAAGACTTCAACTAAGCAAGGAATGCAGCTTACTCTATAAGATCCAAGGAGAATATTTTTTTCTAGGATAGTTGCCAACATGATGAACTAAGGACCTTTCCATTGCATCCTTTAAAAAAAAGAGGGAATTCTTACCTCATACTAGTAAATATTGACATTTTAGGTCATTAGCTATAAATTAGGAGGGGGAAAAAACAGAGGATGTGCCTAGTGAAAGAAGTATCAGAGAAGAAGAATCACTTCACAGGACTAATGTAACAACTTAATATTTCTTTGGCAGTAAGCAAAATGAACTTGAGATGTTTGACATGGTGAGGTTCAAACCAAGACATGCATGCCACTAGAGATTTTAAGAAATATGATAAAATTGTAGTAGAATGAAATATATCCTGCATGAAGGGTCAAACTCCATAGAGAAGAAGCAGTGGGAAAAGGTCATTACATTTCAATAAATTCAAACCTTGAAGGAACCGTAGAAAGCTGGATGAGAGGCCATGCTGTCAAAAATGAGGATAAGGATTCATGAAACGCAAACAGCTATTGTAATACGCCTGGCGGAGATTGGAGTCACTCATAGAGGGTTGGAAAGACTGCACTTTCATCTTTTAGGAGTGTGTACAAGTAACATTAAGGTTTTGCAACAAGATAAACAGAGGCAGAAGGAATAATCTGAAAATAATATACTGAGCTCAAACTGGGAAGGCTACACAACCAATGATGACAGGTTTTGAAAATGAGAATCTATAAAAGTTGCCTTATGAAAATTCTCATTCTGGAAGATAGTAGCCTCTTGAAAATGTTCTATGGTGAATTTCTGCATCCATAAAAGAGAACGTTGAAGGGATGCTTTAGGAGACAATGGAATTTAGAGCATAGAATGGGCTGTCATGAAGTGTGGGATTAACACTGAAAAAATGTGAAGGGAATTCTCACTATGGGGAGAAATTACACCAGAACCTAATGATATCAATCAAGAAAAGTTGCCAAACTCAGGAAATGATATAAAATGACAGCCAAATTTCAATTTTAGGTAAATGTTGTATTTTTTAGTATTGAGTATAGTATATGTTATTTTTGAGAATAATTATGCTAAAAATATTTGTTGACTCTCTCAAATTCACATTTAATCTGACAACTCTACCATTAGACAGTGAAAGGTTTGCTTTCATAGTCAAATATTTTCAACTTTTTACCCCCATGTTAATTTGTTCAATATATATTTAAATCGTTCTGAATTTACACATAGCAATTCTTCATTTATGTTGCTAATAATACATTAAAGACTGAAATGCAGGCAGAGGACACCTTGTGGTAATGCAAAGGTAGCAAGGACTACCTTGCATTCTCCTACATTAAGAGCATGTAACTTGGGAGTAATAGTCTTCCTTTAGGTAACAACTCATAGAACACCAATTGGATCGTACAATAGTTTTCAAACTACATCTTGGGATTGCGTCGCAGTAGACAAGAAAACAGAAAACTTTAGAGGGAAGTAGAGCTGGAGATGCAGCCAGTGGTTCAAGATATCTTAGCACACTGGAGTCCCTGGACTCCATACTCAGCACCACCAACAAAGGATAAAGAGGGGGGTGGGAGAGGGGTTAGAGAGTGGGAGCAAGGGGCTGGGAGGGGTGGAGGGAGGGGGTGGCAATGGAGATGTAACACAGTAATAAATAAACATTTAAAGAAAAAGGGATATGAGAGTAAACTATTCTCTTATTCTATATTGTCAAAGCCACTGGGCATAAGATAACTGTGTCCAACTAATATTTTAGCAGATTCGCCTCTTTGTCTTCTCTATGAAAGGGGCTTTTATTTATTACACAACTTTCTGAGAAAGACTTGTTTCTAAGTGAATAACATAAACAAGTGTTGCTCAATAAAATACCCTGAGTTTCATATAATTATTTCATACTATAAAGTAACTTGTCAGAATTTAAATATGCTATGAGTACAAAATGTAAGTTATTTCTTAAACTTAGTATGATAACGAGAATGAAAAATGATGGGTGTAGTAATGCATATCTTTTATTCTAACACTTACAAGGCAGAGACAGGAGGATCTCTGTGAGTTCAAAGCCAGCTTGGTCTATATAGTTCCGGGCCAACTAGCCTTGGTAGACAACAGAGGTAGACAGACAGTGAGACTAAGTCTAAAAATATTAAGTAAAACAATTCATGAATACATTTGTATTTATCAATTGTTGGAATAAAGTCTTATATTTAACAATTTCATTAGTATGTTATTAGTCTCATTAAATTTACCCACTTGATTCCTTCCATTGTTTTAAAGTATGGCTTACTACATATGTTCTTACAGGAAAATGCTGCTGTTGATCCTCTCCCTCTATGCTATCAGAGAGAGGGTAAAAGATGTTATCTCATTTTAGCCATATAGTACAAGATAACTATCCTACAATCAACAGAACCAAGGGAACAAGAACATAGACTTTCTTACCTGTTAGTGGGACATTGCATCCTAGTGGAACTGCCATATAAGGCCCCAGTGCAAGAGGGAGCTCTTAGTCCTCATGTGACTGATGAACTGAGAGGAGCTGATATGTGGGGGCACACCAGAGTAGGAGGATAGGTGGGAGAGGGGGAAGACGGAGAGAAGGTGGACCGGGAGGGGTGGATAGAGGGGGCTGTGATGGAGATGTAACTTGAATTAATAAATGTTTTTTAAGTGGGTTTTTTGATTTATCTGATCAGAAAGTGGGGTCCAGAAAGGTGAAATCTCTGCCCAAGGCCTTTCCACTAGTAGATGAGACTTTGCATCTCGATGATAAGCTTGAAAAATTATCTGAAATTTGAATGGGTCTTTAAAGATGAATACAAATGCCCTCTCTCACTTAGGAGGTCTCACTACAAAAAGTTCTGCTTTGTTCTGTCTGAATAGAAACAATCAGTGATAGATAATTTAATAAGACAAAGTGTACTTTTAATATTGGTCATTTCATTGTGAACAAAACTATTTTATAATGAAATGTAAAAATGTCACAAGCATTTTTAAAAATTTCATCTTAAAGCAATTTTGATATTTGGTGTCATATGAAAGGTAAATGGGCTGACCCCAATTTGGCAAAGTCTGGAACAACATTTCTTCTTCTTCTTCAATATCGCATACCTCCTGAGGGTTACCATTTCAAAACCTAAACTTGTTCCAGTCTCTCTACATTTCACACACCCTTTATCCTCAACACTAGACATTTTCTGACACTAGTTGCTTATTTCCTCTGTCATAATATTAGTAAAGTCCATCTGTTTTGAGGCCACCATGCCTACTTCATGTCTCCTGCAACTGTGCACATGATCTCAATGCCTCTTAATGATTGTTTTATGCCAAGGTGTTTTGCTCTATGACTGACATCAATGCACAAATCGTGTCCAAACAGCAGGAATTCAGAGACTTATAAATGTAATCAGAATGCTGCATTGTCTTTGATAACAGAGGTATTACCCAATTACAAACTCAGGGCTCTTAGAGGTTTCATTTCTAACCAACATCTACTCCTTAATTAAAATGATCCCATATGCACTTTCTCATTTAATAGAGTAACATGAAATATTAATTACTTATATTGGAAGTAAACAACTGAAAGCTAATAAATTTACAAATTCAATTACTATAAAAACTATCAAATGTCTTTTTGTTTAATTGCTATGGATTCTTCTTTAGACATCATGATGGAATTAATAGAACATCTGGTAATCAATAGAGATTGATTAATTGATCAATCTTCAGAACATGGTTAGATTCTTTAGCCTCCAGACATTATTATTTATGCCCACGCAGTAACAGAGCAAAAACCTCTCACTCAGATATGAGAGGCATAGAGCCAGGGTAGAGGGAGGAGGTTTGGACATTATCCAAAGTTTAGTGTGGGGTGGTGTGGCTTTTGCATATATATGGATCATGTCACCCTTGAAGGGTAAGCATTACGCTGCTCATTAATATATTATCAAGGTCTCTTCATAAGTGAAAAAAACATAGTCATCCTTCACGGATGAGCTATTGCCTTATTCCTGGGGATTTATTAAAAATTAATACTATATCACTTTATGTTTTGGTACATGCCAGTACTTCAAAATATGGAGTGATAGATTTTAGCATAAAATTATGCTTAAAGTATACTAAAAATACAAAGATCTGCAAAGAAAATACACCCCTCTCGCTTGGCTCCTTGGAGCTTCCTCTTGCTGTCCAAGCACCTGCAATTCTCCAGCTCTCTGTTTCTCACTGTGGTGTGATTTATATCCCCTGTGGAATTTACAAGCTCTTAGAAAGCAGACCTATTTTTGAGGCAGGACAGTATTAATGTTGTCACCACAAATTCTCAGCATTGCAAGTTTACACAGCAACCAGTCTGCTCTTTCGGATGTGCAATCACAGCTTTCTGCAGCCTTGTGGTGAGAAATTGGAACCAATGTTTCAGTAAAAAGAACAAGAAGAACCGAGCAAGGAGGTAGGAGTGAGTCTGACCCGCTAACTCAGCAACAGGGGACCAGGACTGGAACGTTGGTCCTGAATAGATTTAAAAGTTATATGTTTCAAAGAACAGCAATGCCCTTCTGAATCTTATACAATCCTTCTCTTTTCTTTCTTTGTCTTTTTTAAATAGCATTTTCCTACATAATATATTCTGATCATGGTTTCCCCTCCTTTGTATCCTCCCAGATCCTTCTCCCCACCTTTCTAACCATCCAACTCCACATCCATTCTCGTTTCTTTCTTTTTTTTTTTTTTTTTTTTAGGGGAATGTTTTATTCTTTAATAAGAGTACTTAGGAACTGGCAGTACTAATATTCTTTAAGAAAGTTGTACCTGCAAAACTCAGAAGAGTAGTCAGCAGTGATAGAGACCTCTAAGGAGTCAATATTTTGAGATATTTCAATTTGAGTAAAAATGATCTGACTATATTTTGTTTTATCTGAATCTCGAGGAATCACATCAGTCCTACTCTTTGATTGTCTAACCTCTTCCAAACCAAAACTTTGGGAGTCTGGTGATCAAGATTTTCAGATACATTTGGATATTACTTGACTTTAATGACTATCTTGTATACATTACTCTCCAAACCTGCTCAGGATGAAACAACTTTTAGAATCCATTTAATACATTTGTTAATTAAGGGTTAGAGAGATGGCTCAGAGATAAAAGTACACAATGATTTTTCAGAGGACTCCAGTTTAATTCCAAGCACCCCTGTTGGGTGTCTGCAGGAATAAGTTTTTGTCATCTTGTTTTGGTGGGCAACCAAAAGCAATACCAAAGGCCTATATTCTTTCGGGGATCTGTTGCCTTCCTGACCAATAACACATGGAGTTATCCCATACCAGGTACTGAGGTCTTCATTTAATAACCCATGTCCTCTGAGAGTATTGTCCACTCATTCAGAGTACCTCCATTCAAACCACTTTCTATAAAAATAACTAACTAAATATCTAAATACCAATTGTTTTTTTTAATTATTTTTTATTTCTTCAAGTTACATCTTAATCCCAATCCCCTCCCTGCTCCCCCCTCCAGTCCCACCCTCCCACCCTCTTCCCCCTCAACCCCCATCCTCTTCCCTTTTTTAAAGTTTAAGGTATATCTTTTACCCCCAACAGCTCCCCCTTTCAGTCCAACAAATGGTTCTTTCTCCTATAACAATAAATACAATATAAAACAACAGAAATAAATAGGCCACAATTATGAGAGTTATGTGGCTTAGCATACATTCCCAATGTCCAGTCCATATGTATTTGGCACCTGACTTTAACATTCTACTATCTAACCATCTCCATGAGTTTAAAGTTCTATATCCCACTCAGCTTTCATACTAACTTGCCTCACAATTTTAAAAACATCTTAGATCCAGAACACCCTCTTGATTCCTAAACAACTCAAAATTTAACTATGAGACTCTAGCTATCTATTCTTCAACCACCTCAGAGACCTGAGAGGGGTAAATATATCTGATTATACAGGAAGTGCAGTGCCAGCAGCTTCCAAAACTAAGAAATGACATACCAGTGGCTGCCTGGACAGTTCCCACTTTCTCTCCATACATTACAGCATCAATCTTCAGCCGTTTGGCCCCATTTCTCTGGCAGACATTGATTATAAAGCAGGATTATGAAGGACTTGCCTACCCTGTCTTGGCAGAGCTAGGCTGTCGACTTACTTGCTTCCAAGTTTTGTCCTTTTTGGACAGCATTCTGTCTACAGTTGAAGCAAGGGGTTTTTCTTGCCAAGAGATAGGCTTGCCACTAATTCAACCATCTCCCAGTGGAGATTCTTTGATGCTCATCTTTTACTTGGAGTAGATAAGGGGGTGCTGTCAGGAGCTGACATGTCTCAATATAAAAAAAAATCTTAAGTTAAGAAAACATCTTTGAATGCCATATTCTATAGATCTTTTGAGGTTTTTGAACACCCCCCTATCTATCTCTTATATTTAGATAAACAAATGTTGCTTGTCTCTTAGCAACTTGATTTGTGTTTAACTTAGAAAATAACTGTGATAGACTGTCATAGTACCTAACAAAATGACAAGCTTGAATGACTATTAATTTGCATTTCTTAATTATCCTAAACAGTTTATGACAGTTGCTAGCAAAAGGCCAAAACTTCACATTTCATTTTTAAGCATTACTAGATACAATACCTTTAAAAAGCATTACCCTTCATTTTGTATCAATATACAAAGATCAATACCAATGTGGCCAAATATAATGAACTGGCAAATAAAAAGGAAAACAAACCAGTAACAAGAATAAAATAAAGAAAAAGCAACACACACACACTATAAAAAACATAAAATTGAAAACCATATATACAAATGAAAGGCCAGTAAGTTTAAAAAAATGACTAAACAAAACAATGTAAAACAAGAAACTTTCAAAAGTACTATTGAGTTTATTTTGTATTGGCCATTGACTGCTGCGCATGGGGCCTGTGCTTAAGTGCTGTTTATAAGTTTGTATATCCAGTGTCACCCCATTAGAGAAAACTAATGTTTCCTTTGCAAGCAGTGTCAGTTAGAGATAGCATCAGGATTAGTGTTGGGGACTGTGCCCACTTCCCCTCTCAGTACCAGGACTCCAACTGTCTTGGATCTATGTAGGCCCTCTGCATGCCTGGTCAGACTTTAATTTTTTTAAGAATCTTAAAGAATGCTCTAATCATTTATCATCTAATTTTCTCAGATGCAATTTTCAATTCCTTCCCATAATTATTAGCAGAACAAAACTCATAATGCCTATCATGTGGCAATAACAGCTCTGTCAAATCCATCTCAAATGTCAATCATTTAATAAATCTTCAGCATACAAGTAGGAAGCACATGCCTCCCTGATCACTTCATTCTAGCCACTCAGACTCTTCTTTTTTCTAGGTTTAGAGACTCCATGTATCCATTTTCTCCATCTGGAGCATCCTGGTCCCTATTGAAACAATGTTTTCTTCTTCCTTTGGCGTTAGGTTAAATATTATTTCTATTAAATTCATTATGAAGTGTTTATACCCTTTTATTGCTCCTTCTCCTTTTCTCAAAACCTTAAAAGTGAATGTTTTATAACTATGTGTTTAATGTCTGTAACCCAGGTTTATGAGATTCACAAGGCCAAAAATTTCTTTTTGACCACTGGATATCCTTTGTCCAAACAATGCTTTAACACATAAGAGTCTCAAAACAAATATTAGAAGAAAACGTTTCATATTCTATGTTGAAGTATTATTAAAAATTTAACTGTTACCTGCTTGACATCTACAACTTGATGTCTTGAGTACATGTATTAGAAAATTATCACCCAAAAATCAC
The DNA here is from genome assembly GCA_907164525.1 of Lophiomys imhausi. Classification (NCBI taxonomy): domain Eukaryota; kingdom Metazoa; phylum Chordata; class Mammalia; order Rodentia; family Muridae; genus Lophiomys; species Lophiomys imhausi. Next base: position 1,258,348 of record CAJQZJ010033828.1, on the reverse strand, counting down.
ATGAATAAACATATACATTACTCCAGAAAGTTATCATTTTTGTTTGTGTGTGTTGGCATTTAAGCACTGTTCTAGCATATTACAAGTTTACAATAAAAGTCTTCTATCAGCCTGTAAGACTAAACTTCACACATCTGACAGATTTCCTCTGTTTAACCTCACCCAAATCTCTAGTTCCTATGATTTTGATGTTTTTACATTCTAGTGTGAGATTATGCTCTTTTGCCTTTCTATGTATGATATTCCATGTAGTATTATGCCAATCTGGTTTGCTTGTGTTGTTATAAATGACAGGATTTCTTGCTTTTGTAAAACTGAATGACATTCTATTGTGTAACACATTTTCTTTATCTGCGAATTCAGTATTATGCTCATGAGAGTATAATACTGGAGGTTGGTCATGTTAAAACTGCAGTTACAATTTTCACCTACTCAAAGACTTCAGGGAATCTTTCATCTGCAAATTATAAAGCATTTCAATTAAAATTAATTCAGCATGTCCCAAGACACAGCTAAAGTGCTTGCCTAGTAAGTATACAGGAGGCTCTCGTGTCAATTCTTACTACTGTAGGACAAATAAATAAACAAAGAAAATAAGATAGATAGATAGATAAACAGACAGACAGACAGACAGACAGAAGACAGAGCAGGAAGAAAGGAACGAGCAAATGAGAAAAGGCACAAAGGAATGAAGGGAAAAAAAAAGAAAGAGACAGAAAAAAAAAAAAGAAAACTTGTATCTGTTTCAGAGTGTCCAGAGTTTTGATGAGTACCACAATCTAGTGATTGTATCAGTGTCACAGGAAGGACTTTCATGTCACATCCTGCTTTACTATGAATCTCCTTCAACAAAAGCCAAACAGGGTGGCCCCAGTTCCAGGCCTCATATCCAGAGCTTCTATGACTATTGTCCAAATATGATAGTAATCTACAGACAAGCAGAAGGTATCAGCAGCTGCTTTACAGATGCCTGGGGAAATAGTATCAGGTGGTGAAAGTTTAAACAAGTCAGTTAGCTCCTCCACCTAAAGGGGCCTCCAAAGTAGGAGCACATAATCTAGTCTATGTTAGCTGTTTTAACAGAAATACCATTGATGGTTTCAAATTTCTAAACCCAGGCCCTATAGTTGGAGAGGCTGGAGGACTGAGATTAAGGTACTGGTCATTTCAGTTTCTGAGAAGGCTGCTTTCTGAAGTAGTTTCCCACTCTTGTCTCTACATGGAGGAGAATGAAATCTCATGTCTTTGTATCCTCTTAATTTCCCAAATCCTATTATGGAAGTTCTACCTCCATGAGCTCATCCATACCGGATTCCCTCTCAAAGGTTCACCTGCAAAGGCCCATCATACTGGGACTAGGAGTGAAGCAGAGGACTTTTTCAAGGGACTCAAACATTGCATCTACCACACAGTCAGAAACAGGTTTCCTGTCACCATTAGAGTCTCTAAATAAGAATAAACTATTTCAGTCATAGTCTATGTTAAGTAAGATTTCAAGAAATTCAATAGCTGCAATTTATCAGGTTAGGGTTTGTTACCTACGAGCTCTGAGGGGAGTACAAGAAAAAGCACAAAGTTGTGCCAGTTGTATAAGACAAAATCAGGGAAGGAAATGCCACTTCCAGATAGAATGATGCTGAACACGAACTGATGCAAAGGATTTGGAGAAGTGCATAGTTGGATGAGACAAAGGAAGCAGAAGAGGCAGGAGGGACTGGTGGGACATAGAATACTATGTTTGTCAGAGGACAGCTCAAGGATTTCTATGGGCAGGACTTGTTACCAAGACTACCTCAGACATAAGATCTCCATTGTCCTTATTTTGATGTGGAAGTAAATACTTGTCAGCTAAGGAAAACAGCTTCTGTGCATACTGATTCTGTGGAAGAGAAAAATTACTGAATCCTTTGCAGTTGCTTATATTCCTATTAAAACTAGGCAGAGCCAGCCAGGTCATTGGAAGTACAATAATTCATGAGGTCAAAAATGACAGTTATACTATATATTTAAAAACTCTAAAAATACTGTAGGTCAAAAGGACAGTCCCCTTGGCTATGATAGAGAAACCATATTTCTTTTCTGAAAGACAAGAAATTAATATTTGATCATCTACTTCTATCTGTACTTATGCCAACATTGAAAAAGAAGGAATCATTTTAATAAAGAATGAAAGTAGTAGGTGCCTACTGAGTGGCTATTCTACCACACAGGCTGTGCACACACACACACACACACACACACACACACACACACACACACGCACGAGTAGTACACTTCCATTCCCAAAGAAGAACAAGTTTGAGATTTTTAAAGCCACTAGACAGCTCTATAAACTTCATGGTAATGATAATTAGTGGCATGTAATTATGACGAAAGCTGTTGTCATCAGGCATTCATTTGAGGCTGAGATTTAGAAAATAAAGGAGGTTAAAAATCACAGAAGATGTAACCTGAAGTAATAAATAAACATTAAAAAAATCAGAGACGCACCTTATGTTTAGGCCCTTCCCACTAATATACTTTCTTTTTAGCAGGAGCTTTAGGGATCTTAGAGTCATGTCCATATCTGAAATAAACAAGAACAAAAAAATATTTTCAACTTTCTCCTCTCAGCATTAGAATGCTTTACAATTCAAAAAGAAATCTAAGGACTGTTCATGAAGTTCATACAAGAAGCACTGCTTGCTATTGATGGGAACAAGCTCACCAAGGTCACTAGGCTTGTATACCCTAAGCCTAAGAGCAATGTGGGAAGGGCAGAGGCTGAAAACTGTGTTCTAGTCTCCCTTCATCTTACAACAGCCCAGAAAACTATGATGCAAATTATTTTCTCTGTTTAATAAGCACACCATGTGCAAATGTCCTAAACACATAAATATAACAGTCATAATCACTGAGTTCAACGTCAGGCACCATTTAAATCTACTGATTAAATCAATTTGATGGTTGTAAAGCTTTTTTGTCATGGCCACCATATATATAAGAAAGCACAATTGTGGGGAAAACTGCACTTTTACTTGAAGGAAATGAAATCTACTATTTACATTAATTACATTAAGGGAATTTCCTAGAGTCCTAGTATAATCTAACATTTTCTCATTAAGAGCAAAAGCATCCCTCCAGCCCACCATCTTTTTCTGTAACCACAAAATCAATGTAGTAGGTTTTCTTGTGCATAGACTGAAGTCCCTGAACAAAGTGTGCTTGGTAAAAAATGTCCATTTCCCCATGGTGCAAGAGTTCATATTTATCATCTAGGTGGGTTATGATATAATTTCAGAGGCTACAACAATACCTGGAGAGTTTCTGGTTCCACCTGCTGAGATTCTGAACCAACAAGGGTTCCTTCAACTCGTGCTCATATGTAAACAAACCACTGGCTTCAGTAAAATTAAACTATCAACTTGGAGTGACACCACAGGACTTTCACAGAGAATCAACTGTAAGGCAAAGTCCGCCATATACAAAACAGCAACAACATCAACAAAAAACAATGCGACAACATCTTTGATTAATTTTTCATTGGCCATCCAAGCATTTTTAAAAATTTAGAGGAAAAATCATATCTGCATTGTAGAATATATTATTCAATAAATTTATTCCTTTTACAGTCAAAATCTAAGTCATCGGTATCAAATAAGAGAAAGTCTAAGTGAGAGGGAAAGGACACAGCTAATTTTTTGAAAGAGATAAAGATCTGATCTGAACATAGACCATGGGTGAGTTATTGAAGATCTGA
>CAJQZJ010033828.1:1193538-1247581 GCA_907164525.1 Lophiomys imhausi | reverse complement strand
GTGAGAGAGAGAGAGAGAGGGGGGGGGGAGGGAGGGAAAGAGGGAGGGAGAGAGGGAGAGTTGGGACTTTGGGACTTTGTGTTATGTGTTGTAAGTTTTGTTTATTATAGAAAGAAACATACCAGAAGAAACTTTCTAAATGGTTGCTAATAAGAACATCATGTGCCTGTTTTTTCCTGTACACAGCCTTGCTCCTGACAGCACCTTTGGACTGGGGGTACTTTAATAGTCTGAATAGGTAGACCACTGTGGGCTTTCAATAAATGCTGAAACAATGATGGAATGACAAAATGGCAGAGCTTATGAGCAATGTTTAAATTCAGAGAATGGAAATTTTCTTCCAAATAGCAATCTACCTCCTTTATTCAGACAACTAGATATTCTTCCTCTTATAAAATACTGAATATTTGTTCACTTTGTGTTTTTCATAAAATTCTATTTTTAATGATACCTATTTGTCAACACAATATGTAAATCAATGAAGATTTCACAAATCTTTAAGGAGAGCTATCAGAGATGTCTGTTACAGGTACTAACATTCTAGGCCAGCATGAAATTAAAATATTCAGTCTAGCAATTTGGTTTCTAGTTAATTTATGTTTAGGTCATTAAGCAATGAAGCCTACCACTGAATAGATAATGTAAAGGTACTTGTAACTTGTCAGTGAAACCAGGAATCTCACACCTGAGATGTCAACAATGAGAATGCTGAGGCAAGACAGTCACCATAAATTTAAATCCAACCTGGTCTACAAAGTGAATTAGTTACAGGCCAGACAGGGCTATAGAGGGAGACTCTATGAAACAGAAATGCATAAACACCCACAAGAACACACACACACAAACACGAAAGAAAACAGTCAGTGATATATTCTAACATTTTATGAAGTAGATAGAGAATGAATGACAAAAAAATAAAATATAAGGAAATCATATTTTGATGTTATATACATCTTTAAAAAGAGCAAGCACAGCAAGATCAGGAAGAATTGAGGAGTTTGAAGAAGCAGTAGAAATCTTTTTAAAGTATGTTGGTAGGCTACATTGAAATGTAATGTTTTAATAAATGAATAAAGGAAGGGTAAACATAGAAAAATGAGTGCAGAGGCAATGTTCTTGACATGCTAGAGGAATAATGAAGAGAATAAAGTGGTATTAACATGGTGAAAGGGAATATTTAAGAGCAGGGTGAATAGGTACCTGGAGAAGGCAGTTAACACAGTTTATAGGTCACTGTAAAGCACTGAATTTTTCTGATCACATAAAGTCATGCAATAGTTGTCATAGAGATATAATTTGAAGACTGTTTTAGGAAGATCACATGTTCAAATTGACAATAGACTATAAGTATAGAAACATATAGACTTTAGAGCAAGCTATAGCAATAATATATCAAAGAAGGATCAGGTACACAAACCTGAGTGGGCACAGAGAAAAGTTAGAGGTAGCTAGATTCTAATTGCTTTCAAGATAAGCCAATAGGATTTCTTGATGTGTTGAGTGTAATGAATTAGGAAGAGAGAAGACTAAAAAAATGGCCCAAATTCTCTTGTTCTACCACTGTAACCAGACGATAAGACCCAATTTCTGAAAATACCAAATGCCTTGTTTGAAGAATGAAAAGAAATCAAACTGGAGGCTCCCTCCCTGCTAGGTAGCTTTCCTGGTACTGGGATGTGCTAGGCAAGCTACTAGGGGAAAATAGCAGCAATCCTGTCCAGCTGTGAGCTCTGTGAGCTCACATAATACCAACCTGCCATGTAAAAGGTGGCTGCTGGTAGATTTCCCATGTTATAGCAGTTGACCCTGCAGCCATACACAAATGGGAAGCAGGAATTGGAATTGGTGAGTAAATCAATTACAAAAGCAACAAAACAAAGAATAAACAAATGAAAAATGAAGCCAAAGGACATGAATTGAGAGTCTGGGTCGGCTAGGTTGATGGGCTTTTGGGGATAAGATAACTCGATAGGACAAGGGGATGAATATTATCATATTTTGTTGTATACATATATAAAATTAAGAGTAAGTAAAAATTAATATTAAAAGACATATAAAGGAGGTAGATTATTGAGGTTAGAGTTTATTGTTATTAGTGGAAAATGAGAGGTAGAATTTCTGAAATAGGAGCATGGAGTGGCAATGGGAAATCACTTCTCAGGTTTCTAAATGGAGTTTAATTGTACCACTTCCCTCCCTTCCTGTCTCCTTCCCAGAGCATGTGCTGGACTCAGAAGTTCCTTCTACTATCTTTCATTTTCCTTCCCAGTTCTTTTCATCACCAACAAAGCTCGAGCACTTCTCAGAGGACCAGATCTAAGTCATGGAACTCATGAATTAGAGGGAACAGGGTGAATGGAAGTCAGTGAGGAAAGAATTACACATATTAGTCACTACAATGTTCAGGATCTGTCCATGCCAAGGCAAAGGTGGGTTGAAGGACAAGATCACTGAATGAAAAGAATCTAAGAAACTAAAAAGTGCTAGAATCATTTTATAATGATTCTGTAATTCCACATAATGAAAACAATGATCTGGGAACTAAATCGATTTTTAGAATGAGGGAGGAATGGCATAAAATCAGTAAATAAAACCACAACAAAGAGGAGAGGGTGATGTAATCTGGTGATATACTTCAAGCCACAATATTTGGGAGATTGCAAGGTAAGAGGAAACAGAACTGTGCGGTGTGAAAATACATTGCATAGTAGCATTCCTGTACCACCTGAATCTCAGTCCAGTTGTAGAAGGTCTAATGACAGTAATGTGGAAACAAGACTAGCCATACTTTGAGGAGTGTCCATGGAGCTCTGTCACTAGGCATGGACCAATTTCATTACCATAGAAATATTGAATGGGTGAGCATTTTTTATTATTGAACTTCCTCTCCCCCTGAAACATGCAGCAACATCTGGAAACTGGAGTGTATAAACTACTGACCTCTCATCAATAAAGGTCAGGTATACCATGGAATATCCCATGGATGCAGTAACCTATAACAAATAATTACTAGACCCAAATGTGAATGGTCTTAAAGCAAATAAAAATTTCACTAGGAAAACATGAGAAGTGGTTGAGAAGACAAGGGAGTTTTACAAGTCATGGCCTTGAGTTCTAGAAGTTACTGTGGAGATTCTCAAGAGTAGATGAGGGAGAGAGTAAGAAGACAGAACATGCCATGTACAGAGTGTTATGAGAATCTGAATTTCACAATGTGTTATAACCAGGAAGTCGATTTCTGGGGTCAAAGATGTACCAGACATTAGGTGTGTGATGGACAGTGTTGCAGAAGCCCACAATAGCAGCAGATAGGATTGGTGGTAGCTGCTCTAGTGAGCCAAAAGAATCTGCAAAGGTTGAACGTGAGCCTAATGTATATGCCTGGCTCTTGCTGACCTATTATCTTTTTTGTCCCCTCTGAGTTATTTTTTTCCTTTATTACTCCCAGCTCCTGACTTGTCACTCACAGGTCCTTAGATTGCTCAGAATCACTGTGAGAAGTGAATAAGCATTCATCTTTTCTATATGTTCGCTCTTCCCATCCTTAGCCATTCTGCCATTTACATCTCTACTGAAATGTGTCTCTTAGCCACTTCTCATCTCCAGGACTCATAAATTAGCGATTGAGTTGGTTACTACTCCCAGGTTAATAATACCTTAATCCTACTCAATAATAATGAGTCTGAACAAAGAATCTTGATGTTTTAAGGATTCCTTCCCACTGGGATTTCAGACATATTGGCCTAGTTACTGTTAGAGATGTTAGAGACATTTATTCCATACAACTCAAGTGGCCAATTCTGTTTCAGAAGGAATCTTTGTAGAGGGTGAAAATCATTATTAATATACGATCTCAGACCTGTAAGCACAAAAACAAATCCTGGAAAACGTTACTCAGATACACAGACTAGTTCTTCCTATACCATTCTTATCTTAAAATAAAAAAAGACCTTTGAAAATTTTGAGATTTGTATCAGTTTTGATCATACTCACCACCCACAAGTCCATCCATTCCAGTCCTCTCTCCACCAAACTTTGTAAACTAAAAAAAAAAACAACTAAACTCAACATCAATTTGTGCTGTCCAAAGTATTGTATATGTGGTCATACTGGAGTATGGCCCACTTACCAGGGTTTACACTTTTAGAAAATATTGATCCTTCCTTTTGCAGCATCTAGCAAATGCCAATTGTTCCATGGCTAGGGGTAGGATTGTGTGTCCATCTCCCCTATTCATGCTAGGATTTGGTCTGGTTCAGGCAAGAACAGGTTTTATTCATGCTTTCAAAAATTTATGTGTTTTTCTATGCTGCAGCAGATCTTTCGTTATCACCATTCAACACCTCTGATTCTTACACTCTTTCTGCCCCCCTCTTCTGTGATAATTCTTGAGGAGAGTGTAGTATACTTGCTTCCTTACTCATGAGCATTCTATATTTTCTTGCTTTTTGGTACTTTGTCCAGTTATGTATTCTGTGTACTGCAAATAGAAGATACTTAGCTTCCCAGATGAGACTCTCTGACTACAATAGCTTGTTTTGTGAATTCTCTTGGCCATCTTAGTTTTGATGTAATGAAAACTTTCTCTTAGCTAATTTTTTTTTTCTTGGTGAAAAAAAATCTACATTTTCACTAATTTCCCTGCCTCCCTCCCTTCCCTGCTGGGTTGTTTCTAGCTTTTACTTATTCCCAATATTCCCAATATACTCATCACATAACATTTTTAATGGATAATTTTCCTTAGCTTTACAATGTCTGGTTTTCAACATCCCACTCCTAAACAAATTCTCAGTGCCATAGAATCAGAAACTATGGGTTATTCATCTGCATTATACAATTCTGCAACAGTGTCCATCACTGAAATCTCCCCCCCCCCCCCAATTAAACAACAGATGTATGGAGAGGTGAGTATATAACTAGCCAAACAAAAAGGTAAAGAGCTCTGAATATTGATGTGGTGGTGTTAAGCATTCTAAATGTTAGTTAATTGGTCCTGCTTGCTGTCTGTTACTTGCATTGTCTCTGATTGGTTGAATAAAATGCTGAGGCCTGAGATTGAGGGCTTCAGAGACAGAGAGCATCTTGGGAAGAAGAAGCTCCAAGAAGAAGGCAAAAGCAGGAAGAAGGCGGACATATGCCATGGGGTAAATTAAAGAAGATCATTCCACGTGGCCTGAAACATCGACATAGCATGGAGAATAGCAGTCCAAAGGAACGTATGTATATATGGGGTCATATTAGGGTAATAGAATTATGAGCTAGATTAGATGGGCTAGGATTACACAATTCAGGCCAAGTCTTGTTAAAATCCATCCAGTGTCTGTGTGTATTCATTTATAATGTTGGGTTAAGGATTAACAGCCACCAAACCAATTAAGTATAACCTAAATACTGGTTAAATAATTTAATTAGCCATTTTCTACAGAATATGATATCTTCTGAATATCATTAAAACATTACAAGATTTTCAATACACATATTTATAAATATTTAGGGAGCACAATACAATTTGATTCATGTATAGAGTATATAATGATCAAGAAGGAAAATTAGTTTTTCCATATTTTAAAACCTGTGTCATTTCTATAGAATAGAAACTTTGACAGTTCTGAGTTATTTTATAATTTATAATAAATTACTATAGGCTATATCTGTCCTGCTATGCTATAAAATCCATTATTCAGCCTCTTTCTTTTTCCTCTCCTCTTCCTGGTTTATGCTAAGCAGTTTTTATGAGGGTTTCTATGGGCCAACTGCTTCAGTTTCTACAAATGAGTGGAACACATGGATTTGGCTTTCTGTGCCTGGCTTACTCACCTCATCTGATAATCCACCAGTGCTGTTCATATTTTCACAAATGCCATTCTTTTTGTGTCTGAATAGCACCCATTGTTTATGTATACCACTTTTTTATGTACTCAACTGTTGATAAACACTCTGGCTGATTCCATATCACGCATGTGATGAATTACGCTGAAATAAACATAAGCACACGCTCATCTCTCAGATAACATGGCTTCATTTCTTTTAAATATACACCAAGTAGTGAAATTATATGACATTTTGAAGTCTCTTTGTATTGCTTCTCCCTTGTATCGTTTACAAATATGCGAGCAAATTCTTGACCCTGGTCATCATGGCTGTTTCTACCAGTGTTCCCATCAGGTTCACCATTCCATATTCTATTCTGCTGTGTGGTTGGAAACTCCAGAAAATAAAGGGTTTGTCAAAGATAACTGTAAGGGTGCAGGCGCTGATTTAGTACCTGAAAACACTTTGGGGGAAAAAAGCTATGATCTTCAAAGTATGTAATTTTTTTTTGTTTGTTGTACTGATCTTAACGGAACGCTTTCATTTCTCACGCAGTGCTCAGTTATTCTCTAGGCAGTTGAAATCTGGCAGGAAAGGTCATCACATTCATCTCTACACTGGTTACAACACTAACGATTTCACCGCACAGGTGCAAGTGCTTTCTAAAATCCATGACAAACTCACAAGCGTTTCATATATGTGGTACCAACTTTACCCAATGTAAAAGGTGCAAATGCCATATACCTTCAGTGGAAATAGCAGCTCAAGTTTTGAAATATGGTCTTTTCTTAAGCTAATGACAGTTGGTATCATACTCTGACAACATTCAGGGGAATGACAATCAACTAGTTAGCTGGGAGTCACAAATTTAAAGGCCTGAGACATTTTGTTGCTATACATCTATGGATTGCAACTATTAAATGCATCTTTGATAGGGTCTTTTAACGTGTAATATGTTTACTGGGATGAAAGGCCATCATCATACGCAGGGGGCATTTGTATTGATGTCCTATGTCTTACTTCTCTTGCTTTGTCTATCTTTATTTTCTTCTATCTTAAGATGAAAGAAACTCCTAAATCACAAGTCTTATAGAAGGGAATCTACCTCTACTTTAGCTCCAGCTTTATTACTTAACTAGACGCATAGACAATGGTTGAAGAGAGAGAATCTCTTAACGTTTTCAAGTTTCAGCCTCCTCAACTATAGAAATGGATATTTTAATGATGAAAATTTCAGGTTTTAAATGACAACTAAATGTCAAAATGCATTAGAAAATATTTCATGAACTATGAAGAACTCACAACAGCTATGTGAGAACTACTGGTGAGGAAAGATGTGTGCGGAATATGAGGAAGCAGATGATTTGTATCTTAGACTCAAGGAAGATACAATGTATTTACAGAAACAAGATTTTTATATGAGAAACAATTAGTGGACACTACCAAATATAAAACAGACAATCAATGGAGAACTCACATTGCACAGAATATTAACTGCTTTAAGACTTGAGAGAAAGCAGTTGTGTGAAGTGAATAAATTAAAAAGTATCATAGAAACAAACTTTACCTTTTACATATTAGAACCCTTGCAATTCTCACTTCTTTCTGCAGCCAACACCTTAGGGTTGAAAGATAGACTGGAGAGGGGTCGGAAGGATGAATACAGAGAAGTTGCATGGGAATGCCAAGGATCATCTTTTTTTTTTTTTTTTTTTTTTTTACTAGAACTCTTGTTATTTTCTGGTGAAGCTGTGCATGTTTCTCAAAGAGACTTCTAATAACAAATGTGACCTCAACCTTCTCTACCCTAGTAATGGTCACAGAGAAGAACAAGTTCTCTAGAGGTTTCTGGTATGGTGAGGGCACTGCCACCTTGTAGTTATTCCTGATGAGCCACACACAGTATCATACACATAAATCTAGATGTGACTTTTAATATTACAAACATTCAGATTTCAGAGAGATATGTCCAGAGGGTAGTTCACTTAAATTCAGAAATGTGACATGATATTTATTAAAATAACCAATTATGAGAATGTTTTTGTTAACCCCAGGTGTGAGGCTGCTTAAGACATAGGTATAAAGTATTAACTGTCTCATGAGCTAGCAGGGGCAAGGCCTAGCTGCAGCATGTAAACTCTGAGGACTTGGGAGAGAGGAATAAAAAGCCAGAGCCCTGAGGAGAAAGGGGCTCTACAAAGAAGTAGGAGAAAAGGGGCTTCATAAAAGAGAAAGGGCTACAAAGAAGAAAGCAGTTGCTGCGCTCCTGGCTGCCGGTGCTCCCCCAAACTGCTGCTTGTTTTCCCGCTGCTGTCTCCTGGTTTGCTGGACTTCTACTGAGACTGGCATTACCCACAAAGAACCCAAGGACCCTAATCAGCAGGAAGTAGATAAAGAGAACTACACCCTCTTTCACCTCTAACCTTCTTTCTCTCCCACCTAGTATTGATGTATTGGGGGGAACAAGGGGTGGAAGGGAGGTAGAGGTATTAAGTATAGTAAAAATAAATTAGAGTGTATAATTAATTTAATATAAAAATAATAAAGGTCTCTGTGTTACAAGTGGTAAAACAAGGGAAGACAAGACCTAAAGCAAGGCATAATGAGAAATTTTGTATCTAATGGTGTGGAAGAGATGGCAGGATTTGATGGAGTGAACAGTGTATTTCAGGACATCAGCAAAAGGTTTATGATGGCCTTGCCACTGGGTTCTCTCCTGCTTTGTGCCTAGTGTGGATTTTTTTGTATATTGTTGTTTTCCCCCTGTATGATATTTCAAAAAAGATGGGGAAAATGCTTGAACAATTTGAAAAGTTACAAATGTATAAGGAGGGGTATGATAAAAGGATTTCAGAATGACAATGAAAGTAGAGAGTTTACAAATAGAAGCTGAAGCACTTAGAAAGCAAAAAGCCCTGGAGAGAGCAGAACTCCAGATTAAGATCTGGTAAAAGAGCAACAGCTTGTCCAAAGAGTAAGGGTTAATCTCAAGATAAATGCACCCCCAGAGGGCAGCCTGAGGTTGAGAGATTGCTGCCATTAGGCTTCCCAGTAACCACCAAAAGCTTCAGATATCAAAACACTCACTGTTTTAACTGTGGTAAGTTTAGCCATTTTCAAAGAATTCTAAGGTTAACAGCCTAGAGATCAAAATGTCCAGCATGGTGAGAAATACAATATTTTTCAACCCAGATGTCAAAATGGCCTGCACATTAACTCTGGGAAATACAGTAACAACACACAAGCAGTTTCTAGTAGCAGAAAGCCTGATGATGAGCTGACCTCTCCCAAAAAGTTTACAAATTTCTAGAATTTGTAAACTTTTTGGGAGAGGTTGGCATTGAACAAATGAATACAAGTCCAAGAGGGACATAAAAGGCAATCTTTTGTAGTCAGGAAGGAATTTTGGGGTCCTACTGAAAGACCCCCAGCTAAGTGTGCGTATTTGTTAGTTGCCATTTTTGCCACGCTGTTGCTTGTTACGAAATGGGGACCTTCCATGCTGGGTGAGGCCCAGCAAAGACAGATGGGGACTTTCCATGCTGGGCGAGGCCCAGCAAAGACAGGATATCTGTGGTCAGACACTTGGGGGCTGACTCACTGGCAATAGGAAAGTAGCCTTAACAGAAAGTCCAGTGTGGTAACGGTAGCCTTGTCTGATTTCAGAAATGACAAGTTTGTCCCTAACCTGAACTCATGGCCTCATTTAAAATAACCAATGAAAACCCCGTAACCATGCATCTGCTTCTGTAAGCCCGCTTCTTGCCACCCCAACCCTATATAATCAACCCTTACCCTAGCCCGGCACCCTCAGTCACCCGAAGGCTGTAGTGTCTGCAGGCACCTGTGTGAACAATAAAGTTGCCTCTTGCACTTGCATCCGGTGGTCTTGGTCTCTGTTCTTGGACGCTGGGCCCTAGGGGCAGTGTCCCCATTCCGGGGGTCTTTCACTACCTTTGGGCCCCACAGCAAAATGTGTGAGCCATTTCAGAAAAGAGCAGCTGAGAGTTGTTACCAAGATAGAGCACCTGAGAGTTACGAGGTTCTAAAAACAAAACTACTGATACAAAAAGCATTTAATTCCTTAAAAATGTTTTTGTTACTCATTTTAAAATGCAATTGTTAGTTCCAGTCCATTTGAAAGCTACTATTGAAAATGGTAAGGGATTTAAGAACTTAGAGTTTTGTTAGATATTAGTTTAGCTAATTGCAGAAATATGCTGTATTTAGTCTCTTGTATATGTTTTTGAAGTTAAATAGATGGTACATAGATAAAAAACAACCAATGTTTCTCTATTTAGATAGATGATAGATGGTTTTCAAAAACTTCAGAGACTTACAGAAACTGGCATTTAAGATTTTGAATAAGAAAAGGTTTTTCTGACATAAACATCTGCTCCTGGCAGCACCCACAATCTACTTGATAAAAGATGATGGGAATTAAAGAAATAAATGTGGCACCATAGTCACTAGATTAAAAAAAAAAAACTGCTGATAGTAGGCTGTCTGTCCAATCTGTGAACAAGCAGGACACTGAAAATTCGACTGACTAATGTTACAGAGATAAGGTAGGCCAGTCCTTCAATAGTCCTGCTTCACAGAAAAGTTTATCACAGATTCTGGGCCAAAAGGCTGAAGACTTGATGCCCCAGCGACACAGAGAAACCATGGGTGACTGTTTAGGTAGCCAGCAACCTCTATCATTACTATAGTTTTGGAAGTTTCTTGCTCTACACTTCCTACATACTTAGGTAATTTAATTTCCTTCTAAAGTCTCTGATGGGATTGAAGCCTAAATAATTATAATAGTACAATTAAGCTTAGTTGTATAGGATATAAGAAATGTTTTATGTCTAAAAGATACTACAGGCTGATAAATGCAAGTAAGAATAAAAATGATAATAGGTACATATCTCTAAGCTAGATATAGATAATAGATGTTTTCTCCAAGGTTGTTAAATACAAATGGACTGGACACTGTAAATATAATTCTTGATAGATCTGATAAATATCTTTATTATATGTAACACACACACATATATATGTATATATATACATATATATACACACCATTTTTGAACTAAAAGGGAGAAATGTGGTATGAGTTTATTAAAGTAACCAATTATGAAAATGTTTTTGTTTAATCCCAGCTGCTTAAGACACAGGTGTAAAGTATTAAATGTCTCATGAGCTAGCAGGAGCGTGGCTTAGCCAGCTAAGCACGCTTAAGTGAAAGGACTTGAAAAAGGATAAAAAGCCAAAGGCGCCAAGAGAAGGGAGCTCTACAAAGAAGTAAGAGAAAAGGAGCTACAAAGACTAGAAAGGGCCACAAAGAGGAAAGAGGTTGATGCTCTCCTGGCTGATGGTGCTCCCCCAAAACTGCTGCTTCTTTTTCCTGTTGTTGTCTGCTGGTTTGCTGGACTTCTAGTGAGACTGGTATTACCCCCAAAGAACCCAACAACTCTAATCAACGCAAAGAGACCTATGTCTCTTCTACTTCTAACCTTCTTTCTCTCCTCCATAGTGTTGGAAAGGTGTTGGGAGAAGCAAGGGGTGGAAGGGAGGTAGAGAAATTAAGTATAGTAAAAATATATTAAAGTGAATAATATAGTACAAAAATAATAAAAGCTGTTTGTTACACAGAAATCTTTTTTTCAAAGCAAAGTACTGTATGAGCAACTAAAACAACAAATACAGAAGCTTGTATCTCTCCAAAAGAGATTTGGTAACTATAAGAAGTGAAAAAGAAAATAAAAGAAAAATTGGAAAATAATTCTAATTCAATATATTTTGTCCTTCAATAGATACAAATATCAGAAACAAAGGGTCTTAATTCATCTATGTTTTAAATCTTTATCTCAATCTGATAAAGGGTGGAATTTATGAAATACTTCAAAGTAATATTGTACTTGAAGTTAAAAAAAAGATGGTCTGGAAAACTGAACTATTAGACACATGGTGGTAACTACATCATTGTATTTTCTAGTCCATTGCATTGAAAAAATAAGGTATTCTTTTCTTTCCCTCTGAGGTTTTGAATCAATAATTAAATAATACACAAGCAATAGGGATATGAATTAAAACATCATCACTGTCATTGGCAATGCTGGTTAAACAATGTAACTTTGTATGGTGCCAACATTGACTTACTGTTTGAATGATGCCTTAGATTCTATGAAAAACAAACGAACAAATTAAGTAGGCATCTGGAGAGAAATTGGGAGAAACCCTTTCATGTATTTCCTCTTGGGTTCTAGGACATAGTGTGTATGTCAGAAGAGGCTGTTAAGTACATGAATATTAGAAATCATCTTGTATACTGAGTTTCTGTAATGGAAAGTTGGATGTGCACTCTCATGAGAAGCCACTAAGGTGATCCCCTAGTTTAAGGGACCAAGGGCAAAGATGTGGTACCACAGGAGCTGTCGGTGGGCAAAAGAAAAGTACTCAGTTTCTGCCTCCAGGTGGTCCTTTCTGAAATGACCTGAGTTTCTGTCTTCAGTCTTGCTTCTCTGACAGCCCCAGCATCCTTTTGCTCTGACTGTATTCATAGTTCTTTCTCATTTCTACTGTGGCTTTAAAGAAAGTCTTCTCCATCCTATTTATGTTGCCCTTCTTTCCTTCCTATGGCATCCTTTATGTCTTCTTTCCTCCCTCCATCCCTATGTCCCTCACTGACACACTCTCTCTCTTCTCTGCCTCCCTACTTTTTTTTTTTATCTTTCAGGACATTGTTCATTTTGTGTGTTCAATGTACCAGGAAAAAAACATACTGATTACATAAGCATCATTTTGACATGGTCCTATCCGTAGTCCCACATATGTAAGTTCAAAGGAAATGAAGATACACTTTAATGCAGAACCCATGTCATTGTTTTATGCAATGACACGTTCCAGTACACGAAAGTCCCTCATGCCTTAGGAAAAGATGATCTTTCTTCATCTCCCCTTTCCCAAGTATTCAAATGTATAATGTTCTACATTGGGGCAAGGCATTTTCCCTTGACTTCCTCATAGCAATCACTTTGTGCTTTGAAGCATGAGATTCAATTACCCATATCATTGTCTTAGCTTGCATACTACAACCATTATTAATGATCATAAAATTACCTACTTATATGATATAAATTCAGCCACAGTATTCAGTTCCAGCCATGCATCACCACACACATATATACATATAATATACTTATACATGAATATATATATATATTCTAGGAAATAAAATCCCCTAACAAAATTTGCATTCTGTTTTAAACAAAGTTGAAAAATAAGAATGTAAAAACTGTGTGATTGTACATAGCCAAGCAACTATCCAAATTAAAGAAATGGTTCTGATAGGAAACAAAGTGATGTTAAATAAATAAGCTTATTTTTTTCTACTACATATTTATCTCTATCTTTTTTTAGATGACATGCATGTATCATCTGCTTTTAAAACACTTTTTTGAACATTCAATGAATCTATCCTTTTAAGAAGTGAGCACAATGCCTTAAAACACTACCTCAAGAGTTACATTTCCATGCTGGCATGTAAATGAGACATCAGGCAAGTCAGGGAACATCTAGGAGGCGTCATTCTAGCCTGCACAGAAAGACCCTCCTGCCCAAGTAAAAGCTCTTCCAGCGTCAGTGTTCTACCTCCATCACACTCAGAAACTGCGGAACCTAGATAACAATCTTACCTTATATCATGGAACTTAAACTTGCATTTTCCATGTTTCATTATGTATTACTAGTGATGAGCTGAAAATTCAGTGATAAAAAGTATTTTTTGGGAGGCTAGAGAGATGTCTCCACAAGTAAGAGCATCCAGTGGGCTGCTCTTGCAGAGGATACAGGTTCAGTTCCCAGCATGTGGCAGCTTACAACCATCCATGACTCCAGTTTTAGGAGATCCAGTGCCCTCTTCTGTTCTTCATAGGCACCCGGCAGGCACATGGTACACAGACACAGACACACAGACAAGGAAAGCAACTATACACACAAAATAAAAATCATAAATTTTTAAAAGCTTTTTAAAAATTCTTTCACCATAACCAAACACTGTTTTATTATGTAGGATATGATTAACAATAATTCTTTGTTATTATCAAATATCTTAAAGATGTTTAAATTGCTTAGTCTTCAATGTCAGATTTTGTTTAATATTTAATTAAGACAGTTTTTAGTTAATAAAATTTTGTCTCATTTACAAAAAAATTAATCCTTCAAAGGAATATTATTACTAAAATATTTACTGACAATTGATTTTAGTGACTATGATTTTGGACTCAAAGTTTTTCTCTGCTTTGCTTTTCTAGATAAAAATGAATGATTTTTCCCATAGAATTTTCTAGGATTTATTTTAGATTTTCACTTGACTGAGTTCTTCCCTCCACATAGTATTATATGCTTTTGTATTTTCCATTACTTGTTTTTAATAAGTTTGTAATTTTATACTTTGTTTTATACATTTCATGAACATTGGCTTTATATTTTATTATTTTTATACATAGGTACTTGTTATGAATGTATGTACTTGTATGAATGGTATGAACCATCTTTAGCTGAAACATTTCATATATGGTGATATGTGCCTTTAGGATGTCAAAGATGATGATATGCCTCTATCAGGGTTCCAAGCCAGAAGCTTGCTTATATTAAATTTCTATGTCAGTTACTTTGTAGAAGTTACAAAATAACAATACTCAAAATATACTCTATCTTCATTAATTAGCTAAAACCTTTCATAAAAGAATTATTCTTCTGTTACTTAGTCACTCAGTGGCTGGATTATGCAATGCAGTCAGAGTAAAATACTGTATTGATTTGCAGTTATTGCTCTTGGTTGCCATTTTTGAAAGCAGCAACTGTGCTGGTTTGTTTTTGTCAACTTGACTCAAACTAGAGACCTTGGAAGAAACTTGAATTGGCGCCATCAGATTGACCTGTGCGTGTGTGGGTGTGTGGGTGTGTGTACATTTTTTTGAATTGCTGTTTGATGGACGAGGACTTAACCCAATGTATGTGTTCCTGGGCAGGTAAGACTGGACAGTATAAGAAAGGTAACCAAAAATGAGCAAGGATGCAAGGCAGTGAGCAGCATTCCTCTGTAGTGTATACCTGTTTCAGTGCCTTGGCTGCCCTTAATAAAGGACTATGAAAGACCAAATAATTCCTTTCCTTTCCTCTTCAAGTTTCTTTTGTTTATGGCTTATTACAGCACCAAAGAAGAAAAGTAGGAAACAAATTGATGAATAATAGTAAATGAGAAAAAAAAAACTGGTTCCCTGGTATCTTCCAGTATTAAATATTACTTCTCAAATTGCTCTACTTTGGTCAGTGGAAATACTCTCCATGTTGAGAAAGAAGAGATATTCTTTTTCTGGGTCTAGAATCACTCTGGAGAAACAGGACTATCAAGGTCAATACCACACATACTTATCAACTATTTAACTTCCTCCTCCTAACTAATGTCTTTGTCGCTTTTATTTTCTTCCCTAGTATATTTCTTATGTTTTTCTTTCCTCAGAATATATTAAGCATTACTTTTAAAGTTAGGCTCAGATTTCCTTGACTCTATTTTGTAAATTTATTAATTCAATAGATATTTTTCAAGTGTTTAATTAGGGAGGCTGAATCACTATCAGTGATAAAAAAAAATTAAGGTACTTAAATATATTTCTGCCTGGCAGAAAACTCTATGCAGCATTTTCTTCTCTGAGACTACTCTTTTGGTCTTATGATTCTAATGATCACGAAACTAGAAGAATCCAAGAGCCTGCTGGCTAATCCGAACAATACCTGGTAGGGGAGTGAGGATTGAGAAAAAAGATATGAAGACTAAGAGATAAAGAGACAAAGAGATGGACTCCGGGAAGGCAAGTAGTAAATACTGAAGCCCCAAGTTAATTATGCAGAGCATTTTGATACAATTACTAGCATGGGAAAAAGAAGAAATCCTCAGCACATGAGATTCACACAGGAAAAATACTGTTATCCACATTCTTTTTACAAAGATGAAAAACATTAGCCTGCTGGTGCAAGGCCACAGCAGACCTCCTCCTAAAGTCAGCAAACTCTTATAGTATACTTGGCAGAGCATCTTGTTTTTCTCCACAAATATTCAATATGCTGAGAATCTCTGCATATGGCTACCAACACAATGTGTTGGGAAAGGAAGAAAAACTCTAGTCTATGGGTTTAAAGGTCTAATTGTGAGACTTACTTCCAGCTGGGCGTGGTGCCTTTAATCCCAGCACTTGGTAGGCAAAGGCAGGTAAATCTCTGTGAGTTCAAGGCCAGCCTGGTCTACAGAGTGAGTCCAGGACAGCCAGGGGAACACAGAGAAACCCTGTCTAAAAAACAAAAAGAAACAAACAAAAAACAAAAAAAGAAACCTCCCATGAAGTTCTCAGACTCATGAATTTTGGTTATGGAAGAAAAAGCATCATACATGGAATGCTGGTTTATAACAAAATCTTATATTAAAGATTGAATGCCACAGTTGGCTGGCATAGCCTTGAGTTGCAAGGAAAACCATTCTTCTAAGTCAGCTGCTTCAGACTGAAGATGAACTTATTGAGAATGATGAGTTATTCCCTAAGAATGGACTCAGTATTGCACTTTATGCTGCGCAATAGAATAATAGAATTTCAAAACATGAAAAGCTATCCTGCAAAAAATGGTAGTTTTGGGTGGAAGCTTTAAGAATAGAGATAGAAAACTCAGTCTGGCGATATCTTAGAAAACTTGGAATAGTTCTACCTCAAGACCCAGCCATACCACTTCTGGGTATACATCCAAATGATTCCTCACCAAATCACAAGGATGTTTCCTCACCTATGTTCATAGCAGCCTTATTTGTAATAGCTAGAAACTGGAAACAACCCAGATGTCCCTCAACCGAAGAATGGATTTAAAAACTGTGGTACATCTACACAATGGAATACTACTCAGGCATCAGAAACAATGAAATCATGCAATTTGCAACCAAATGGATGGAACTAGAGAAGTTCATCCTGAGTGAGCTAACACACACTCAGAAGGATGCACATGGCATCTATTCGCTTATAATCGGATTTTAGCCATATAGTACTACAATCAATGCACCAAAGGGAACAGGAACATAAACATTTTTACCTGTCAGTGAGACACTTTACCCTAGTGCCCCCAGTGTATGAGGAGGCTCTTGGCCCTCATATGACTGCTGAACTGGGGTGGGGGACTGTTATGTAGGGATACTCCACTCCAGAGAAGTGGGATGGAAGGGTTAGGGAGTACAGGGTGGGAGGGCGGGTCTGGGAGGGGTGGAAAGAGGGCACTATGATGGAGATGTAACCTGAAGTAATAAATAAAAAAAAGAAAAGAAAACTCTACAACCCAAAGTAAGTCACTTTCTTTTCATTAGTAACAAATTGTTGCCCCCAGCTATGTAAATTGTATAATGTAGCCAATCGCCCATCATGTGGCTGACTGACCCACTTGAAGAGTTGAATATATCATGAGCTTTGAGTTGATCTCTGTTGTTGGCAGGTTGGCCACTCAGCAATGTAATAGCCAGATCAGTTTAGATAAAGCATGAGCATCTGTCTTGCTCAGAGCTCAGGCTCCGTACTCCATGTGCCTCTTCCATTTTAAGATAAAGAATTTCTGTCTTCACAAATTTATACAGGATGATACAGATGATGCTCATTTAATAACTGGCATATTAACTCAGGGAAATTTGGTGTTCCACAGCCAGTAGTTCTGTCTCTTTCAGGCCCCAATAACAAGCCAGCAGCAATTTCTCTAAATTATAACAATTATCTGCAAAGATTATTAGCAATTTTGAATTCAAAATACTGCTAGTATGCAATGTGATTCGCCCTATGGGAGCCATCCAAAAGTGTCCCCTTCTGTCTCATCAGTCACCACTGAATCACTATCGCTTATATGACAGTGTAGACGTGTTACAGAGCAGTGTTTCTATTTTAGGGTTTCTGCACTCAATCCAAAACTTACACCTTCCCCAAGATCTCAACAAATGGTCGCAGTAATAAGACTAAATAAGTTGCACATGCCTCACATGCAAAATATATGAAATATTATCTGTATTTCTTTGTAATAGGAAAATTTAGATGCATCAAACTGACCCTTTACCATGAAAGGGCTATTTTATGTCTGTAATGAAAGATTTTTTTTTTAAGGAATGTATTAACAGCACACACCTTGCTTCCCACAAGCATATCCTCATTCTAACTCACGCAATCAGTCAACATATTACATTTCAAATGAGATTAAATATCTTTAATACTATACTGTATTACTGAAATATGCTGAACATAACCAGAAGGAGTCATAAAAATGGGACTCAAAAAGACCTAAAGCAGAGGAGAATCAGGAATTATCAGGAATCAATGATCAGGGAAGAATCTGGAACTTAAGTCTATGCTGTGTGTTGTGTAGATGAACGAAGGAACCATGAAGCAGTGAATACAGGCAATCTTTTGGTGCTGGGAAATGGAAACCCTATAATCTCTATAAGAAATTCAACCCTGATGGTATGATAATTATAGTACTTCTGACTTTTAAAAATATTTTATTGATTCTTTGTGAGTTTCCCATCATGTACCCCAGTCCCTCCCATCTCCCCATTCCCTCATATCTACCATTTGCCCTTACAACCAACCTTATCCCAAACACACACACACACACACACACACACACACACACACACACACACAAACAAATCACCACAACAAAACAAAGCATAGAAAACATCTCATCCTGGAAACTATGCATGTCACAGTGTAGCATGTCACAGTGTAGCATGTCACAGTGTGTCCCACAGTTTATCTCACTAAACATCTTCACTTACAAATGAGTCATTGGTATGGTTCAAGATCTCTGACTTCCAGGGCACCATCAATAACTGGATCCTCACTGGGACTCCTACCAGTTAACCTGTTGTTACCTTCTGTCATGGAGATCCTGCAGCTTTGGAACAGCAGTCTGGTCCTTTTACGTGTCCCAACTGTTTGCAGATGACATAGATTTTGGGGTGGGATAATCCAGAGCCCTGGATCTGGGCCTGTGTGGTAGTAGAGCTAATCAACCTACCTGCTCTTTCTTATCTGTACCACCTGGGCAAGCTCTCCACCAATGCTATGGCCACCCAATGCTGAATGCCCAGTCAAGGTGCTGGGGTCTTCTCTCCCATGTGCTACAGCCCGTGAGGGGACAGGCCAGCTCTCCCACTCTCACACTCTTGGGATTGGCTCACCTGTGCCTTCACAAACAGGGCCAGCTTCACTGTGTTGCCCAGGTAAGTGCAGTGCCCGCTGTCCCAAGTGTTATAGATAGCCAGTGAGGGGGCAGCGGCAGCTCTCCAGCTGCTTTCATGACTTCAGGACAAGCTCTGTCTACTACTTCAGGTGATAAAGAGGGAAGGCAGGTAGTGCATCACCTCCACTCCCACACCCCCCTCCGTATACAGGAGAAGTGGTGTGCCAGCTCTCCCTTGCTCTTGCCCTTATTGCTGGCTCACCTGTGCCACCTGCACCAGGGCAAGCACTATTGTGCTGTCCAGGAGAGGTGCAGGGCCTGCTCTCTGGAGTGCTATCAGCAGTAAGAGATGAGGATAGCCCTCCAGAGTATTAGATCCAGTGAAGGGCCGGGACAGTTCTGCACAGCCACTGGAGGTCCAGTTGGTCCCAGGGTTGCCCCAACCAGGGACATCCCTAGGTTCTCCAGTGGTAATATTTCCCATAGATATCAACACGGACCCTTACCACTGCAAAGTCACTGACTCGGATGTGGCCCTCAGCAGCAGGCAGCTCCTGCTGGGACCTCACACAGCCCCAGGTGACAGGGCTGGCCACTCAAAGCAGGCTACTCCTCCCCACCCTTGAGTCTCCAGTTCCATCTTTTTTCATAATGCTCACTTCTCTTTTCTCCCATCTGACCACCATATACTTGTACATATACTCCAGCTATAGGCTGCTCACACAAATGGCAGACCCCTGGGTGACATCCTCCATGATCACTGCTGTGTTGTGGCCTGTCTGCACACAGGTGTCTATGGCCCACCTGTGCCATGCACTGGAGGGCATGTCTGTTGGTATCACGGAGGTCCACAGGTCTCTTGTTTTCCTCCTTCCATGATGCACTGCCTGGATTTGATTTTATTTAATTTAAATTTTATAGGTCCTAGGCATAAAACAGCTTTGGCCACCAAACCAGGCATCAAACTAGGATGAACAAAGAACTGCCATTTGCTTGTTCCTGACTGATATCAGGACAATATCACCAACAAGGTGCCTCTTTGCCCATTGCCAAGGGGTATACTTCTGCCTTTCTAAACACAGAAATATTTTTTAGGCCCTTTAGTTTATGGCAATTTGCTTCAAACATAAATCAAGAATGAATATCAAGGGGCAATGAATATTTGTGAAAGTTCTTATCCTCTAAACCTTTAAAGAAGTAACTAGAGACATTGTTACATCTAACTCATAAGCTCCACTTATAATTACTACAATTTGGATCCAGAAAGTCTGTCAAAGGCCTAGGTTTTCAAAGGCTGGTTCCCAGTACATTATACTAAACTGTATATAAAGTCTTCAGGAGGTATGGCCTAATATATATTTTCATGTAATGGGAAGACATAGACTTGAAGGAGATAACAGGGTCCCAGACACTTCTTTCTCTCTTTTATATTCTAGTCATGAAGTGAATGTTATTGTTCTTTCATGGGCTCCCCACCATGACATGATGCCCCTAAAAAGACCCTAAAGCAATGAAGCCCAGCAACTATGGACTTGAAAGCCACAATAAATCTTTTCTTGACAGAAACTGATCTTCTATTATTTGTTATCATGACAGAAAGCTGATAACTCAGTGATTGGTGGTCAGGGAGAACATGATATCTCATGGACAGAAGTAATGATAGTTCATGTGGATCAAACAATGACATAGAATTAGATAATTAATGCAGTTGTGAAGAAAATGAGCATTGCTAGATCTACCCTATCAAATAAAATGACTCTTATTGGTGTTTACTAATGGAACAGAAAAAATGCATTAGCTTGAGAAATAGGTGTCCAGTAGAGTGATAAAGTGACATATCATAGCCATGAAGCCACATCTGGACCAAGAGGTGCAATTGAGAGTTATCAAAGGATTAGATTTATAATAATCAACTATCATTCTTAGAGGTTCATGCATTCTCATCGTCCCACAAGGTTACCTGAAGGAGGTTGTGTTAAAAAATCACTACTCTTTGTAAAATCCAAATCCTTGATTAAGGAAAAAAGTTATACATTTCTTTGAGAGATGGTGATGATGATGATGATGATGATGATGATGATGATGATGATGATTTCACTGTCTTGAAAGAAAAATGAATTACAGTGGCCTTTACTTGGTCTTTTTTATCTGGAATACGTTTCTATTATTATTTAACAAATTTTCTTATGATTAATGGATTAAAGGAGCATTCATTTATAATTTAAAACTTTTTAGGTCTATCTGACATAACATGGCTGGATTTTCTGCTTAGGTTAAAATCAAGGTGTGGTGTTGGCAGCTTCAGTCTCTTCAGAGCTCAGGGTCCCCTTTAAAGTGAATTCCTGCTACTAGCAAAGTACAGATCTTTGTAGTTGTCAAGCTAAAGGCCCCATCAATGTGTTGGCTGTTAGCTAGGAGTTTTTCTCAGAAATTGGAGGCTTGTTTGCATCAACTACCACAAATCCTCCTCTATTTTCAGACTCTACAACATGCTCAGTCTCTATTGTGTTTCATATGCCTCTGATCTTGTTCTTTGCAATCATGTGTGGCAATGTCCTAGCTTTGAAAGGAATCACAAGACTCAATGAACCCAACACATCAGTACATATTATGGTCCATTGATTTGGGATGGCTACAACATTTCATAAATTCTACTGGCAGAAGTACCTACACTGATGTTTGTTTGACTAGATAACTTTGGGATGACTAGTTTTCTACCCATTAGTCTGTTAAAGCTTTCATTTCAATCGGCAGGGAGTCAATATATGGATTCTACCAAATTCTGAATGCATTTATTTCAACTATATGTTTCATAAGTCTTGGAATAAATGCAGGTTTTCTGAGGTAACAGTCCCGTGTCAAATAGACCCAAGTCAAAACTCCACTAACTTGCCAATCGCCATAATTTCTCTCTGATTAGAGAACAATAATGAAACTAATTGTAAGTCTGTAAAAAGTAATATCAAGTCTAACCAATTCTGTATCCACCCTCTAAAAGGCAGATTGTTTTCTCACATTTGTTTCCTAGATTCAAGATTCTTATTTTTACTCATCTAGTAAAATCTATGAAAAGGTGAGCTATTTCAGTTCCAAAAACTCATGAACAGATAGATGTCCAGTGTTACTGATCCCTGTGGACAGACAATTCTGGGCACTTCTTGGTAGTTCAGATTACTATCAGCCTAGCTACATTATGTCTTCAGTAAGTAAACCTGTACCCTGTCACCCCAAATCTAGCATCCCTTCTAGCTGATAGAGCTAGTATGTAATAGAAAATCCCTCTTCCATTACTGACATATAAATACTAGACACATAAATACAAGAAATCTTAAAATAAACTCTGCAAATGTTTTAATTATGACCCTGATGAAGAGACTGTCTTCTGGAACCTTTAAGAAACACAGAGAGGGATTGGATCATTAGTACTACTTTAAACATGTATTATATACTGATTTCCCTAAGATGTTGGACATTTTCCTCTATCAATGAAATTCTGACATTTTAATTTTAGAAAAATTTTAACTGTAAGTATCCATCAACAAGACACTGTTAGAGAAACTCTTACTAGCTCAGCTATCATTATATTCTGAGGCCAGACTACAGTGCAGTGACTGGAAGCTTCCTTAGCATGTGTAAGGCCATAAGTTCATTCACACCACCGCAATAAAAACAAATAAATAAAATCTAAATTACTGTTTAAGAATTTCCTGCTTTTTAAAGAAACACTTAGACAATTTTATGTTTGCCCACCATCTCTCAGCTCATTCAGAATCCATTCAGGTTCTTAGGCTGTTGGAGCACACAAGAGTGTGATCCCTCTACTGGGAACTGTACCTCCTCATAGGCCACACATTGAGCCTCACGCAGTTTTTTCCAAAGCTTGAATTAAGCTTCTGGCCTAGGAGCAATGGAAGTTTTACTTGCATAGCTTAAAAATGAACAGTGTGCCATGCAAGGAATACAGTACAGAGGAGAGCATTCCCATCCTTCAAGCATGAACTCTCATATCCTCAGGCAGGGATGAAGATGGTATTTTTGTTGAGGAAAAAACAGTGAGTTCAGGGATCCGCTGTTCTCAGCCTCACAGGAATAGCCACACATAAACCAAATTTTCAGGAAATTGCTCCTTCCAACAAAGTGCCACAGTGTTAATTAATGAGCTCCCATCTGACTATCAGTGCAGTTGGCATTATACTGAACATAGTCATACTCAGTGTCACACCATAGTTTTCATTTTCTGAAATTTCAAACATGAGGCTCTCTTTAGAGATTCCTACTTTCTTTCCAGATACTGAGCAGAGAGTTAGAAGTTTTTGGATAGTAATTTTCTTCTCACAAGTTGTTTATCAGATATAAAAGTAGTCAAAGTGATCCCATATTGCTCCTTATTTTGACAGCAATATTATGGCCCAAAGCCTGTCCCTATAGGCACCTGACTGCATCTTGCAATGCTACAAGCTAGTAAGATGAGTCAGCACATCACAAATAATGTGGGGATTCACAAAGTCCAGCACTAACCTCCAAAGGATTCAAAAAATACCTTATGCTTTATTTTTTCTTCCCAAATAGCAGGTGTATATCTCCTGTTTCCAATCATATCTTGGGGCCATAAAGAGGAGAAAACTCACTGTAACACATCTCCATCTCAGCCAAAAGCAGCATTCATGGTATCTTCGCATGCCTGCCTGCTCCAGTAGCATGTCAAATCTTGAATTCAAAGCTGTAGTTAAATACAACTAGATAACATAGAAAAATACATTCCAATACATGTTGGAATATAAAGAAGAAACACTACAACTTACTCTATTACTCCTTTATTCATAAAAATAAACTTACTAAAATATGTTCTAATTTATTAAACCCAAATAATCTGTTATGCTTCAAATTTTGGATAGTCATTGTATCTGAGAATTCTCCTTTTGCAATATTTCTTCCACTTTCTCTCTCACTTTTTAGACTTCTTATGGCTGTCTTCTTAGAATGAACAGCCATTATTTTATCATGCATCCTTCAAGATGGATTTTTCTATGGTTCTGGTTATCAATGTTCTCTTGCGATCTAGCCCTATATACCAACATATCCATTTTACTTGTATCTTGTCTTTTTTTTTTTTCTATTCTAATCTACTAATAATGATCTCTCTGGTCCCCAGGTCTCAAATTCAGAAAAATGACCCTAATCCAGGAGCCATTCCAGCCATAACATATGTTATGTAAGATAAAACAAAACAAAACATTTCTACAATAGATTCTAAAGAGCTTAATCTAGGAAGAATAGCTAGGATTTTACAAATGACAAAATTTTGGCTCTGCTAAGAGTCTTGACAAGCTTCATAAGTCAAAGAGTTTGTAGGTCAGAGTCTGCAGTTGTTGACATACCCCACATGATTGAGTATATTGTATCAGTTCAAGGAGGTTAGAGCTTGTGTCCACAGAAGTTCATTAAACCAAGAAGAGTGCAGGAAGAAAAACATCTCTAAAAAGGCAAAGTACAAAGTCCAGGTCAGATGGTCAGAGATAATTATAGTTGAGTGCTGTCACTGAGCTGAACCTCAAGACTAAGACTCAAGCTTATTTTCCACAAATACACTGTTCATTATTTGACTCCTGACCATACAATCGCCTTTCTAGAATGTGAAGTTACGATTAAGCGTACCCTGCTGACTAAGGGGTAATCAGTACTAGTATAACCATAGGTCAGCATGTGGTCAGCATCACATTCATATAGCAACCCTTTTTGCTTTCAGAAGCAAGCAAGTTTGGATGAAAGAAAAAAATCACATATCTACCTTATATATTCATCTTCTATAATACCTTAGTTCCAGCAAAAGTAAACTAATTCTTCAACTTGTACATTTAAATTTTGATTAACATGAACCTGAACTCTTCCTAATTTTCTTTATTATCCTGGCAGTTACCATCCTCTATATAGTAATCCACATTGCTTCATGAAGGTTCATCCATGATGGACTATGATGGGGTTGACTTGAGTTCAAATCCAAATTTTGCTACTATGTTACTTTCACAAGTTACTTTTCCTCTCCATGTTTGTATTCCCCCATTGTGCTAGTTTGTTTATTCACCTTGACACAAACTAGAATCACCTTGGGAGAGGGAACCTCAGTTGAGGGATTGCCTCCACCAGACTAGCCTGTGGGCGTGACTGTGGGGCATTTTCTTGATTAGTGTTGCTGTGGGAGGACTCCGTCCACTGTGGGTTGTGCCACCTCTGGGCAGGTGGTCCTGGGCTGTAAAAGAAAGCAAATTGGACAAGCCATGGGGAACTGGAGAACAAACCATGTGAAATTTCTGCTCAGTCTTGGGGTACATTCTCCTGTCTTGAGTTACTGTTTTAGCTTCCCTCAATGATGTACTGTGATTCAGACACACATAGCCAGAATAAGTCATATGTGTATATATATATATATATATATATATATATATATATATATATATATATTAAACCCAAATAATCTGTTATGCTTCAAATTTTGGATAATCATTGTGTCTGAGAATATATATATATAGAAATATATATAGAGAGAGAGAGAGAGAGGAGGGAGAAAAGAAATGATACAGCACCTCTTTGAGCACTATGTACATACATATATATGCATAAATATGCATATATACATATATATACATATAATGCAAACATGTGCATGTAGATGGTTCATATGTGTGTGTGTGTGTGTGTGTAATTATCAAAGTGGTGCTATATCAACATTTGTTGGTTTTATTAGGAGTAATATCATTGATTATCTCTGTCCATTTTAGTGCTAAGAATTTACACAAAGTCTGGTTTCCATATATGAAATCCATTCAGTATTACTGCGCTATCCCACAGCCTGATGATCTCTTCACTAAGATTCTTAGAGCATCCTTATTTGGCACCTGGATTGTTAGTTATGTCAATTCTGAAGCTGCTTTGTTTCACAATTAAATTTTAGTTCATAATAGTATGAACTGTGGTGTGTGTGTGTGTGTGTGTGTGTGTCTGTCTGTCTGTCTGTCTGTCTGTCTGTCTTGTGCATGTGTCTATTTCTCTGGGAACCTACAACAAAAGTTTGAGATGACTAAAAGAGGACAGTAAATGGAAATCTCTCCAAAATAGTTTTCCATTTCTAAGTGTAGTCCATATTGAGAAAATAAGTGCATTTCATGTGTTTCACTGAACACTTGGCCTCTTTCTTAAATATGAATAACTTACAGGCTGGGACACCGGATCAAGAGTGAAGAAAATTGTCAGGGATATGCTAATTCCCTAGAAACCAAATTAATGAAGTAGTTTTGCTTTTTAAAGAATATATTAAAACAAAATTATTAACAGGCTTTGTTTGTCAATGTACATACCACATTGGTTCCCACTGGTAAAAATTTAGCTATAATTCTCTGTGAATTGTCACCATGTGTAGGACTCCATTGGGTATAAGCTGAGGCAACTTTTAATCAGCAGGAGAAGATATTCCCATTTTAATGTATTTACAATCCAAAATAAATAGCTACAAATGTAATTTATACTCTCAAACTTCAATTTTTAAAAATAGAGGAGACATGGATATGAAATACTCATTAATAAGTACATTCATACATTCACAAACTTCCCTCTACAGATCTTACAGATATTCAAAAATCTGTTTGCTACACTCCCAATTCATTCCAATTATATGCTTCTCCTAAACTGTTTATCTCCTAAATCAGTATGAAAACTTATGAGGGACAAAACCTTAATATGTCTATTCTATTCTTAACTCCAAACAAAAAAATGAACATTAACCAGTCAACCTTAAGAGTTAGTTGAATGACCAATCACTGCACAGAAGTTAAAAGTAATTTTCTTGTAGTGTTTTAAATTGCTATTGCTAAAGTCAGTCTTATGTACCTCTCACTATACTTGAAGGAGGGAAAAAAGATGTTATTCCCTCAGCTCAAGGAAATCTGATTAGTTTTCATTGTGGTTGAGTTAATAAATGAAGTAACAGTCATATGCTTAAATACTAAAAGGTAAATTTTTCAAAATTCACATGTGAGAAGTAAGGAAGTCCTACTACACACTGGGCCACAAATTCTACAGCCATAAAGTTAGGTTTCTGCATCTTGTAGTTAAGACAGAATCTGGATAGTGCATGAGGGAAGTTGCAATTTGAGCCCTCATATGGAATTGTGGGATTTTTTATATTTATTGTGGAAGTGATTACACAATAACCCTAAGACTACTAAAATCATAGAAAATCTCTTTTTGATATATACATATATATGCATATAAATAATATCTCTCTTTAGATAAATTTCAGAAAGAGAAATTCTAGATTATAAATAACAGTGAGCTCCCAGTGATATTATAGAGTCAGGGAATCTGTACAGCACTCATGCCATTAGAACCCTTCACCAGTGTGGCATTGTCACTCTCACCAGAACACAGATACTCAGAAATCTGTCTAGAGAGATGCTAACTCCAGTGAAGAGATTTAGTAAATAATAATAGTTATAGAGAATAGAAGAAAGGTAAATGAACTTATGCACGCTAACATTTTAAGCATTCATTTAGAATAAAAAACAGATGAATGTAGCAAACATTCTAGAGTTTCTCCTGCTAAGATTTTAAAGTTTGTACATAATATTAGCTGACCATAAATATTAAGGGGTAGCTGTTAAAATATTGTTTTATAGAAAGCCTAAGTTCAGGTATTCATAGTGGCAGTGGCAGTAGGGGACTTGGGTTCCTTTATACTTTCTCCAACACACACACAGAGGTGAAAATAGAAATCTGCTATAATGAAGAAGATAAAATAATATTTTAAACTATGTTCAATCACAACAACCAGAATTAAGACACAGTTGCAATATTCTTAGTAGATAACAATTTGGTATTTGTCTTTAAAGACCTTAAATATACATGTCAGAAGAATGGTTTTACAGACCTCTTCAAATAAATTTTACTTGTTAGGTTCTTTTCCCCTAAAATTCTAGAAACATGAGAAACATGGGAGGGAGCTGGCAACCACAAGTGGGCCCTACCTTTAGGAAACTCATTGAAATGGCAGTGCATGTTCTCTGGCCAAGATCACTGGGAAGGGTGGAGAGCGAAGGTAGATGCTGGTGTGAGCCAACTTATGAGGTCAGAGGCTCCCTGCTCCTTCGTCAGCCTTTCGGGGTATGGATCTCTTCAGACCAAGTGAGTTTCATCTATTGATGTTGTTCAGAGAATGGTCCTCTTGGGCTGGGGTGATGGCTTAGTCATTAAAGGTTAGGCTCACAACCAGAAATATAAGAGAATGGTCCTCTTTCATGGAAATGTCAAGATTCTACATCCCTCACACCCATCATGATTTTCTAGTATATCGTATAGCCCTTAATCAGAGCAACAACGCACACTCACACTACTGAGTCTATTGTTGAGTCCTAACGGAGTTATTGATGAGGACAGAACAGTCATAGAAATTTTAGCATATTCCACAAATTGGGAATTATTTTACCTATGTATTTATCCCTGATTATTTGAAAAAGCAAAGATGGCAGAATCTTTCCTCGAGATTTTACCTTGTCTTTGCAAATGCTGAAATACATTGTAAGTCCACAGATAAAAACCTCTACACATCATACTTCACATCCAAACAAATGGCAGAAAACTTAAAGTGTACCTACCCTAATTGTTTGCATAACACATAATGACTACATATAGTCATACCTAATGCTTTAAAGTATCCATGGAAGGTGCCTATCACAAGAAGTTATTCTGTCCAGATTGAGTACCTCAATAATTACAACAGTCTTCCTGGACTGCCTCAGCATTCTAGCCAACATAGCACTTCTAAGGAAATGATGGTTAAAGATGGCTACCCTGACAAGACAACAAATAATCTAGATTACATCAGAGTAATGACCAACTGCCAGATTCTAGTAATTCTGGCAACAAAGACTTAATTTTGCTTACAGGTTTTACAAGTAGAAATGTAATAAACATTTTACTCATTGGGGCACCAAGGCCAATAATTTCTATGTCTATATAAACTGCCATCACTTCACAGAAAGGGATATATGGTATGGGTATGCTGGCTATTAATGAATGTATTCAGAAATTATATTATCAGTATTGTTGATTCATCCATAGACAAAACAAGTCATGTGACCATTTTAATTCAGAGTCAATAGGAAGTACAGAGAACAGAAAATGTTTGAGGAAATAGAGTATTACCTTCATATAAAAAAGAAAAATGAGAAATAGTATTATGAGATTGAGGAAAAATGTGGTGAAAATATTTTAAATATTTATGTCATCAAGATTTACTATATTTTATGTCTGGTAAACTCTTACAATTTGGAAAGCATAAAAATTAAACCAGTACTACACATTTCTTTCTTACTAGACATAATCAAATGTGCAATCTCACTACTACTACTTGGGATAAAAGAAGGTAATGCTGAGCAACTACATTGTGCTTATATCTCTTCAAGCTATCTGAATAAATCACCAGCCACACCATAAAATAAATAGCAATTGCCAGCTCTTGGCTAAGAGGTGTCAATAAACTTTCTGAGGTGTGGTGGTTTGAATGAGATTGCACTACATTGGCTCACATATTGGTCCCACGTGGTGTATTTGGAATTAGGAAGGATGACCTTGTTTGGAAAAGTATGTCACTGGGGGGTGGTTTCAATGCTATTCCCTGTATGTTCTCTTTCTGCTTCCTATTTGTAGATCTGAATGTGAGCTCTCAGCTGACCTTCATCTAAGAACTCACATCCAGCTTCCATGCCAGCTGCCATGTTATTTGCTGTGATGGTGATGTATTTACCTTATTCTGGAACCACTAAGCACCAAATAACACTTTCTATAAGTTGTCATGGTCATGGCATTTTGTCACAGCAATAGAAAAAAATAGCTAAGACATCAGCAACTAAGCAGTTAAGGATTTTCACTTCAATCTAGGTATATCTGCTTTCAGGCACACATAAACTTATAAAATGTACTTTTAAATAGAAGTGTAAGTAGTTTTATAAGTTTCAGTCATGAACTATGAAAAGTGTGTGATGTTGATATATGTATAAAAGAGATGAATTCAAGAGCAGGCACAAATTTGTAAAGTCTTTTCACAGGCTATTAAATAGTATATCTGTTAAAATTTTCAGCATACATAGTGCTGCTTGAAACTAGTGTTTAGGAAAATAGAGGAAGTGACCAAAAAGAAACTGTTTTAGTTGGGTGTATGAAATAATTTTTATAGCTATTTTACAGCACTATGACAAAAGTTAAATCTAATACATATTTCAAGAAAGCTGTGAGAAAATTTCAAATATCTCACTACAAAAATATAAATGAAGTGACAAATACATCAACTGGCTTAATTTAATCATCCCCTGTTTTGTGTATGTTTACAAATATGTATATAAATTATATTTTACATTGCAAGTATATAGTTATAATTTTAATATTAATTTAAAAAGAGGAATCAACTATTAACATTGATTAATCTACACTCATGGACACAAGACAAGAATAAAACTGAGGGTTTCTAGAAATGAAAGAAATGATAACAGGTACTCACTGCATGTTGTCCAATTGTGGGTCTCTATGTTATTCCCCATGTACTGCAGAAGAGGCTTTTCTGATGAGGGTTGAGTGAGGCACTGATCTATAAGTGTAGCAGTGTACTATTAGGAGTTATTTTATTCTTCTATTCCATTTTGCAAATAGACCCAAATAGTAGTAGGTTTTCTACTAGGGCCTATGGCTCCCCTAGCATCAGGTTCTTTGCTCCTTTAGCAGCATCAGTTATGGGTTCTATCTCATGGTGTTGGACTTACATTCAAACAAAATGTGATGGGTTATTCCCATAATATCTGTGTCTCTATTTCACTAGTATTTCTCACAGGCAGGTCGCTGTAAGGACACAGAGTTTGTAGCTGGGTGATACCAATAATTACTTTCCTCTTCCTGTTGCATGAAAAATACCATCCAGTACCATGAACACTACTAGTAGGGTGAAACTTCTACTTAGGCACCACATACCTACTTCTCCATGTTTGATGATACACTCAGCTCTGAATGGGATATCTTCACCAAACTCCTTCCCTTAAGGTTCAGGGATCTATGTGGAAGAGAAGATATTAAAAAAAAAAAAGTGAGAGTCATAAGTGGCAGATGACTTCAAGGAAATAGTGTCCTCCACACACAACAGGATTAATGCATATATGAAACCACAGAGAATTTGATAGCATACAAAAAAACAGCATGGGTTTAAACAAGACAAATTTTCAACACTGGGAATGGGAAGCAGACATAAAGACTCACCCTTAAACAAGCAGCTATTTGCAACTGATACTTGCTGAGAAACAGAACCTCAACTTCATCCAATGGAGTGGTACTGGATATATCAATTACACTCCAGGGCATCCCCATGCCCAGGAGCAGTTTCCCAACACAAAACAGAAACCACATTTGCACATTTCTTGTGAGGGGAAGTGATGAGGTGGTGTTAAGCATTCTAAATGTTTATTGGTCCTGTTTGCTGTCTGTTACTTAATTAACTTTGATTGATCAAATAAATGCTGAGACTTGGAGATTGGGCAAAGACAGAAAGGTAGGACTAGGGGCTTTGAGAGAGAGAGAACATCTGGGGAAGAAGAAAGACAGAGGAAAGCAAGAAGTAAACAAGGAAGACACGCCATGGGGTACATTAAAGAAGATCCTTCCACATGGCCTGGAACATCGGCTTAATGTGGAAAATAATAGTCCAAAGGGACGTATGTATATATGGGGTCATATTTGGGTAATGGAATTATGAGCTAGCTTAGATGGGCTAGGAATGCACAACCCAGGCCTAGACTTGTTAAGATCCACGTGGTGTCTGTGTGTATTCATCTAAAGTGGCGGGTTAAGGATTAACAACACCGAACCAATTAAAGATAATATAAATACTGGGTAAACAATTTAATTAGCTATTTTTTTCAACATGGGAGGGTTCTTTTAAAAAATATTTGTAAAGTAATCCTACAGTTTAGCTCCCTGCTCATCCGTCTTCTCTCTCTACCTTCTCTACCTCTGCCCATCAGATCCTATCGCAGTCAGTCAGCTTTGAAATTCTGGAATCACAGTTCAATGTGGTAAAGGCAAGAGTCTCTACTCTCTTGACCTCTGAGGACTACAAAGACAGCAACAATAACAGCAGCACAGATTGCTGAGGTCAAACCGTAGGCAGGGAGAAGATGGGAGAAGGCACATGATACACACCACAGGCCTTGCTGAGAAATATCATTGTGGGCACATGGGCACATGCACATTACCCCCAGAACTGCAAAGTTCACACAAAGAAGGACAACTTGGGCCAAACAAAAAGTTTAGACAGTGGGGCATTGCATGCTTCACTCTAGTTGAGGAGAAACCCCACAAAGAGGAGGGAGTGCTGAGGAAGAATAAATTCCCCGTTCCTTTGGCCATTTCAATCAACTTCACTTGCTTTCTTGTGACATGGAGGGATAAGAAGGCATGAAGACAGGCTGAACTCCAGCTTGTTGGATAGATCATGTCCCCAAAGTCCCACAAGTCTCATCACAGAAGGCCTGGAGTGGAGAGATGATTTTCTTTTCCAGTAACTAGAAGAGAGGATTAAGCAAAGGCAGGTTAAGATACCAGTGGTCAGGTAGCATGGAACTGTGTGTCACTGTCTGGAGTTTGAGATTCTATATTATTTGGAAAATGACAGGAGGAAAATGCTTCCATTCCATAGAGTTTTCGTTCCTACCTCAGTTCCTGGATGTCCTGCAATGGGGTCTTCGCTTAGCTCCTGAAGGGCCATGGGCTCAAACATAGGGTGCTCTGCAAAATGGGTGGACATCTGCTGGTGTAGTTCCAGCACATAAGTCTCAAATTCTCAGCACATAGGCATACTTTATCACATGTGTGACCTTTTTGTTTGGTATTTTGTTTGTCCATTTATTATGTTAGTTTGAGAGAGAGAGAGAATATAATAAAGTTGAGAAAATAGGGAGATGGGGAAGATCTGAGAGTCTGGGAGGAGTGGGGGGAGGGAAAAGACATTATCAAAATATATTTGATTAAAAAATTAAATGAAAAATAGATTGTAATTTTATTTATTTTATTTGTTACTTCAGGTTACATCTCCATCATAGTGTCCTCTTTCCACACTTCCCAGTCCCGCCCTCCCACCCTTTACCCCCTATCCCTTCCATCCATCCCACTCCTCAAACACTGGGGGCATATAAGGCAGCACCACTAGGGCAAGGTATCTCGCTGACAGGAAAAAAGTCTATGTTCATGTTCCCTTTGCTGCATTCATTGTAGTATAGTTATCCTGTACTATATGGCTAAAATCCAATTATAAGCAAATAGATGCCATGTGTATCCTTCTGGGTCTGGGTTAGCTCACTCTAGTTAGCTTCTCTATTTGCAAATTTCATGGTTTTGTTGTTTATGACAGCTGAGTAGTATTCCATTGTGTAGATGTACCACAGTTTTTTTAATCCATTCTTCAGTTGAGGGACATCTAGGTTGTTCCCAGTTTCTAGCTATTACAAATAAGGCTGCTATGAACATAGATGAGGAAACTTCCTTGTGATTCAGTGAGGAAACATTTGGATATAGACCCAGAAGTAATATTGCTGGGTCCTGAGGCAGACCTATTCCAAGTTTTCTAAGATATTGCCAAACTGACCTCCATAGTGATTTCACAAGCCTGCACTCCCACCAGCAATGGAGGAGGGTTCCCCTTTCTCCACACCCTCGCCAGCATGTGCTGTCATATGAGCATGTGATCTTAGCCATTCTGATAGGTGTGAGATGGAATCTCAGAGTCATCTTGAGTTGCATTTCTCTGATGATTAAGGATGCTGAGCATTTACTCAAGTGTCTCTCAGACATTAGGGATTCTTTGCTTGTGAATTCTGTTTAGCTCTGTTCCCCATTTTTTGATGGGATTATTTGGTTTCTTGGCATTTAATTTCTTAAGTTCTTTGTAAATTATGGATATTAGCCCTCTGTCAGCTGTGGGGTTGGTGAAGATTTTCTCCTAGTCTGTAGGCTGGCGTTTTGTTCGAATGACAGTGTCTTTTGCCTTACAGAAGGTTTTCAGTTTCATGAGGTCCCATTTATTGATTGTTGGTCTTAGATCTTGAGCTGTTGGTGTTCTGTTCATGAAGTTGTCACGTGTGCCAATGAGTTTGAGGGGTTTCCCCACTTTCTTTTCTAGTATATTCAGTGAGTCTGGCCTTATGTTAATGTCTTTGATCCATTTGGACTTAAGTTTTGTACAAGGTGATAAGTATGGGTCTAATTTCATTCTTTTACATGTGGACATCCAGTTGGACCAGCACCATTTGTTGAAGATGCTGTCCTTTTCCCATTGTACAGTTTTGGCTTCTTTGTTAAAAACTAAGTGACCATAAGTGTGTGGGTTGATTTCTGGGTCTTCAATTTGATTCCATTGATCCACTGGTCTGTTTCTATACCAGTACAATGCTTTTTTTTTTTTTTTTTTTTTTTTACTATTACTCTGTAGTACAGCTTGAAATCTGGGATGGTCATACCTCCAGATGTTTTTTTATTGTGCAGGATTGATTTAGCTATTCTGTGTTTTTTGTTATTCCATATGAAGTTGAGAATTGCTTTTGCCAGGTCTATAAAGATTTGTGTTGGTATTTTGAAAGGAATTGCATTGAATCTGTATATTGCTTTTGGTAGGATGGCCATTTTTATTATGTTAATCCTACCTATCCATGAGCTTGGGAGATCTTTCCATCTTCTGATGGCCTCTTCAATTTCTTTTGTCAAGGACTTGAAGTTCTTGTCATACAGGTCTTTCACCTGCTTGGTTAGAGTTACCCCCAGGTATTTTATATTGTTTGTGGCTATTGTGAAGGGTGTTGTTTCCCTGATTTCTTTCTCAGCCCATTTATTTGTTGTGTAAAGAAGGGCTTCTGATTTTTTTTTTGAATTAATTTTGTATTCAGCCATCTGTAAGAGTTCTCTGGTGGAATTTTTTGGGTCGCTTATGTATATTATCATATCGTCTGAAAATAGGGAGAATTTGACTTCTTCGTTTCCAATTTGTATCCCCTTGATCTCCTTTAGCTGTCTTATTGCTCTAGCAAGAACTTCAAGTACTATGTTGAAGAGATATGGCAAAAGTGGACATCCTTGTCTTATCCCTGAGTTTAGAGGAAATGCTTCAAGTTTCTCTCCATTTAATTTGATGTTGGCTACTGGCTTGCTGCATATCACCTTTATTATTTCTAGGTATGGTCCTTGTATGCCCGTTCTCTCCAGAACTTTTAGCATGAAGGAGTGTTGGATTTTGTCAAATGCTTTTTCAGCATCTAGCGATATTATCATGTGTTTTTTTTTCTTTCAACTTGTTTATATGGTGAATTATGTTGATGGATTTTTGTATATTGAACCATCCCTGCATTCCTGGGATGAAGCCTACTTGATCATGGTGCAAGATACTTTTGATATGTTCTTGGATTCAGTTTGCCAGTATTTTGTTAAGTATTTTTGCATCTAGGTTCATGACGGAGATTTGTCTGAAATTCTCTTTTTTTTTGTTGGGTCTTTGTGTGGTTTAGGAATCAGCGTGACTGTGGCCTCATTGAATGAGTTTGGCATCTTGAACGCGGGGAAAACAGTGCTAACACCACAGAGTTATAAGACGCTGAGCAATAATCTGAGGGGCGCAAACCCACTGGGTTTCACCCAGCAACCCAGGGACCATTAAAAGTCACTGGCCTGGGCAGGACTCTCCTCTCCTATCTCGGACACTCAGAAAAACAGACCAGCAGAAACTATGGAAGCCACTAGATTGCAATTTTAAAATGTATGTGAAGTGTTTCTCCGTAATGATATTCACAATGGCATGCAACAATGAAGTATTGTTAACAGGGTAAATATAATCACATTTGTCTAGTGGTTTCTGTACATCCATCACAAACACACATAAAAACATAGAGGACATTCTTTGTTGCTACGATGCGTTGTGTGAACATAGTGAGACTGAGTTTTTTCTGTACAATTCTCCATTAAATAATTTGATTCTGTGACAACAACAAAAACAAAAAGGGAATAGCTTGGGTTTTAGCTTTTATGTGTCTAAGAAAGAAAATGCCCCACAGAGTTTCCAGTGCAAGGCTTGCGACCTCCCCCACAGCAGTCACCCAGCTCTATGTACTAAGTGTCACTCATAGTTATGGTAGTAGAAAGAAGCATTTCTAAATTGTCATATGATCTCATAAATGTAATCAGATATGAAATTATATCTGTATTTAAAGAATAAATAAATGAAAAATGGCAGCTAACCCTTGCCAAGAATCATGAAAGGTCTGAAATTCAACACTTCACCAACTACCAAGGTAGCCGTGAAGCTAACAGAAGCCCTTCTCCTGCTATCCTTGCTTTGTTCTGTTCCAGTGTGTGGCACTTCTGCAGAGCTGATGCAAGGATGTAGGTACAAGTCACAAGTCTCAACAATGGCACAGTTCTTGCTATTTCCTTCTCCAAAGAGGAGACTGATGCAATAACATCAACATTCCAGTCAAGAAAAAAAAATTACATCCAATTTCATGCATTCATTCATACATAGGAACATACTCTCTCTCTACTTACTGAAAGAACATATATACAGAGCTGCATTCACATTATCAAAAGCATCCTCATACACACACAATCACAAGCACTCTCATGTACATTCATTCATTCATACACACCTATGCATGAATTACATGAATTAAATAAAGTTAAATGAATTGGCTGAATGAAATATTCCAAATTTATCCATCTTAAAAGGCACTTGAATCAGGCCCCACCTGTGAGCTGCAACATTCCATAATGCTACCATCTACAAGCTAATGGTTTTTGCAAGCTATTTGAAAATCCTCATGCTCAATTTTCTTGCTTGTAAGATGGAGATGTTGGCTCATACTAATTTTCTTTTCATCATTAGATTTAGATGATAAAATGCAATCATCACCCACATGAACTTTGAGATCAATGTCCAGACACCAGTGCCTGCCTCTGACAGTCAAACTTTCTTTGAATCTGATTAATTTAATACAATCTGTTTCACCAGAACCTCTCTCAAATCATTACATTTGGCCAGAGTTTCTTGTAGATAGCATACACTTGGGTTATGACTTTTAATCTTCTTTCAATTCATATTGTTCATGGAAGGGTGACACTTTAGACCATTAGTGAATAGTGAATAGTCTCCCCTAACACTGTAAGAAGAATGTCTATTTATCATTCAGGGGGATTGACATTCTCAGTTCCTTATTGGTTTTCTCTGTTTTATCCTGTCAGGCAAATTGATTCCCTGAGTAAACTTCATTGATATCTGCTATGTGCATGGGTAGGACTCAGTGTTTTCCTGTGTATTTGCTTGTACTAGAGTGCATGTTATGCATATTATATAAAATTGTATTCTCTTACTGAGGTATCCTTTAACTAGCTTATATTTTGTCTGTTTCCACTGCAATTCCAAGCTGACCTTGCCTTATGCTCTTCCTAGAGATGTTTGGGGACAAAGTGAATCAATGTAGGCTGTGGAAGACAGTCATCTGCTTCTCTGGTCTTTATGAGAAGATGTGGCTGGCTGAATTACTTTGTAGGCTGGCAGAAGACTGAGGCTAATCAAGCTGATGCTTCAGTGAAGTGGGTAGCAAGCAGCTGGTGGGAATGAGAGAAGTAGTTGGTCAGGAGCCTCTTCCTCTGGGTAAAGATACTACCTGAGAAGAATGCAGAACTCAGAGATTTCTGAAGTCCTCTCAGTTTCTTATGTCAAGAATAATAAATATTATTATGTCATATAATAGAGAATCTTAAGTTTAGCTTGTTAGATTCTACCTATAAGCAAGTACATATGACCAACAAACTAAAGCTTTTGTTTTTCCTCAAGGTCAGGTGTTAAGTGTTTGGTTATCTATTTAGGACAGGGAGCCTGACAATGTGTCACAATAATTTCCAAGAGTGATAGATTAAAAAAAAAAGAACATCTACTTCATTTTTGGGGGGGGGGGACTGAACGCAATCTTTATAAGTTAACCATATATTTTTGAAGTGACATTTCATCTGGACAAGCATTAAGACAAAACCCTAAATCCTGTTGCCTGTTCTCTTGAAATAAAGATTTTTTTTTTAATATGGACAAGACATTTAGCACTACCTTGTGCTGTAATTCACCTATCCTATGTACATCCAGTCACTGTCTCCTTACTTATCTTTCCATGTCTCCCCCAGTTACTGTAACTTTCACATTGTGGTGAATCACAGTGATTTGCTTTCTTTGGGATCTACCTAGTGCTAAACTGCATGTATTCAGGGAAAAGAATGCATTTAAACATCAATATAAAAGAAAATAGAGGAGCTTTGAAATTGTAGTTAGAAAATACTATTCAAGTCACCAAAAGAATAAAACAATCTACTTATAACTTTACATAATTCCTTATTAGTAATGACATTGTAGTAGAGACTAACAGCAAAAATAAATTGCATAAAGAAAATGCACAACCACAGAAGTTTTTGGTCTAAGATAGTTTTTTATTACCTATTATTATTTAATGTAAAAACTGTTCTGAGAAAAAAGCCATTTAAGATAAATTTGTTGGAGAGATAGCTCCAATGGTTAAGACCATTGGCTGGTCTTCTAAGGGATCGTGGTTCAAATCCCAGCACCCACATGGCAGCAGTTCACAGCTGTCTGTAATAGCTAGGTTTAGTGGCACATGCCTTTACTCCCAGAATTCAGGAGGCAGATGCAGGTGGATCTCTGTGACTTTAAGGCCAGCATGGTCTACAAACTGAGTCCAGAACAGCCAAGGATATACAGAGAAACTTTGTCTCAAAAGTCCAAAAAAAGAGATAAATTTTCTATAACAGAAAATTATTTGTGTTATTTATTCTATGCATTTGCTAAAATTGGACTTAATATTGGAACCATTTAACTTTTAAATAAAAGTTGCATACACTTCCTTCTTGCAGGTGATGATGTATAACCACCAAATATGAGCAGCTGAAACTTAAACTTAAGTTCTTGAAATTTATAAAATTTTGAACTACAAACAGTAGGTGGGCAAAGCTTTATATTCATAACTGTGAGATTGTGGCTACAAGTGTCAAACTGTTCACCACAGAAAACTGGGAGTAATGTCAAGAAGGTTTTCAAAGGGACTCTAAGAAAAGAGACTGGGAAAAGACACACGCTATGCAAACATCATCTATGCTGTGTTACAGGAGCCATCACTTACATCTTATTCCTAATGAGCCAAAATGATCTCAGACAGATGCACATGCTCAAAGAATGTTTTTCTTAATATTTAATATTTAATGTTTTTGAATATTTAATATTTAAAATAATATTAGTTTCTCTTTATTGAATCGTCTTTTTATTAGTGTCTGATTAATTTTAGGAAAAAATGATAATATTTCTGGTTTTAAGGCACTTTGAGATTGCATCCTATTTCTGATTGTAAAACAATATTTCTTAAGATCCTACAGTTTTCCTCACTTAGTTCAGTTAAGAATGTACATGCTTACTTACCCTCTATCAAACTACAAAATATTACCTTAACCATGAATAGCTTCCTAATTTTATGCTATCCAAAGTCCACCAACAGCTGTTGTTATTGACCATCATTTTCTTTATGACTGCGAGATAAATCCAGCAGACATAAGTCTGTAACCAAACCTTTTAAATTATTCAATACTTATTTATCAGTAACTATATTTACTTATAACAAATATAAACACTTACTTAACTACTAACCCTACAAATTACTACAACCCCTTTGACCTAACCACTAAACCTATTGATAACTATTACAGCTATTTTCATAACCTTTTAGAAGGATACAGTCTCTGTGGTAGACCCTTTAATGCACTTAGCAGTCTTTCTTCTGGAATATCTCAGACGTAGATTCATCAGGGTAAATTGGCTATGGCGACTTCACCTTAAATAAGGTTTGAGGCTTTCTTCTCTCTGGGAGACCTCAGTCGTCTATAGGCCAACTTATTTCCTATCAGCAACTCTGTCGCTCTGCCTCAGTCTTTAACGCTGGCCACAGTGTCATTCAGGCTACTGTTCATACAGGTCAAACCCCTCTAGGCAAAAGCTGAGCCACAGGGTTTAGTCCTTGGCCTTTTACTGTCTTGCTAAGGCTTTCTCTGCTCACCAGCTTCTTTCTGCCTTAGGGAGATCTGGCCATCAGTCCACCAGCACTTTAT
This sequence comes from Lophiomys imhausi, assembly GCA_907164525.1. NCBI lineage: Eukaryota > Metazoa > Chordata > Mammalia > Rodentia > Muridae > Lophiomys > Lophiomys imhausi. The sequence goes on along the minus strand of CAJQZJ010033828.1, from coordinate 1,207,297 downwards.
CCATCAGAGGATACAACTACTTGTTGTCCTTTCTAGTGTGAGGACTCGCTAGCATCAGAGCTCTCTAGCATGGGGCTCTCTAGCATGCAGCTCTTTGGGTCCATCCACTTGTCCTTAAATAGGATCTCTCCTTGTTCCACCTGCTTCAGCTTTATTTGGGCTCTGCCCACTTAGCAGCTGAAAACAATGCCAGGTCATAAAAGTCTTTCCTTGTTTCACCTGGCTTCAACCTTGTTTTTAATCCGCAAGCTGATAAACTAATTGCTCACAGCCAAGTTGATCTTAATGCCCAGGATTAAGAGACTGTATCAGAAACCCCTAGATATTGACTACATCTAATTTATATTAATCTAACTCCCTACATAAGTCAACTTACTTCACAAGGAAGAAACAAGTGGGGAGAAGTCAAATGAAATGACAAAAGGATACAAAAGACTGAGAATGGCAGAATCCCAACAGCCAACTTACCTTGATTTTCTCCTGCTGCAAATCTTACTCCTTTAACTGAGAGGGCTGACAGAGTAATCCCTCAGAAGCCATATAGACATTGAGAGGCAGCCTAGAATTCAGGCATAGACTTTCTGAGTAGATGTGCTGACACTATCTGTCTGGAGAGTAGATAAATGGCTTGCACACATATGTACAGTCATTATCACACAGAGATGTATTGGAAGTTCACTGTAAGTTCACTTTAGATGCTACTTATTCTTTGTGCCCACAATACATTTTAACACAGAGAGCAGCTAATGGGGCATATGAATCTGGAATGACTATACTTGTATTTACAGAGGGACTCTCTGGATTAACAAAAGCACTAAACTTTAACTCAGTATTCTTAAAACAGAGGAACTTATAGTCACCTCTGTTTTGAGAAACAGAAGGAGGGTTCTGGGAACTGATAAAGAGAACTGAGTATGACATCCAGGTCCTATCAGTGTCTTCTATAAGTTAAAAAATGGATGGGAAGACAAGGAATTACAAACTTGAAACTAGTTCCCTAACAAGTGTAAAGCAAGGAAATCCTTTTACTTGTGTCTTTAGTGAATCATGGGCTGTGTTGGTAAACGAACTATCTTTCTACTCATCTGTTTAAAAACTGAAATGAATAGGCTGCAAAAGCATGTGTAATAATAACAGAAAATCAGACCTGAGCATGACAATCATATAAAAATGTATCATTTTTACTGAGTACCCCATAAAACAAAGGAAACAGCTAGGAACACTTCTAAATGAGCTGGTATTTCTACACTACCACAAAGCACCTTTTACTGGGTTTAAAAATGTACTTGAATATTAATGGTGGTAAGATCATTTAATTTTAGATGTGAACATTAGCAGAAAATTCAAGTCACTATCTCTAACAAATAAAAAAAATGGCAGGAGAAGGGGGCTTCTGTCTAGCCTTTGTGTTCACAGCAATTAGTTTTAACTGCCTGGAAGCTGACTTAAAATTCTTTATGGCTTCTGCAAGCTCTCTGTCATTTGCTATTGTGCCCTTCCTATCTGTATGGAAACCAGGACTCATTGTAGAGGCTCCTGCCAGTTAGGGCTGCAGGTGAAGGCCAGCTGGGGCCAGAGCACTTTGTGTGAACATTAGCATCTGAAGAGGGTCTCAGGAGCCCATAGGTCTGTGGGGACCCAACACTGTAGTCAAATGCCAGAGCCCTGCTCTAAATCTCCTTACTAGAATATCTCAAACTTCAGGAACTGAGCAGTCCAGGCACGGTAGCTATTAGCTGAGCATTCTAAGGGGAAAACATGAGAGAAAAGAGAGGAGTGTCCAGTTAGAGTTTGAGGGGCACTGAGGTCATCGGACAAGAGTGGTTGTTTGAGGCTTTTTGCTCTGTGAAGGAGATTGAAGTTCATTAGCAATTATTTCCAGGTCCCCACGGCTATGTAGACATGATTTCATATAACACACATGCTGGCCATGATTAATGGGTATAGCAGTATCTCCATAATGAGAAAAGCTGGCCAGTAGAAAATCAGAGAACATAGTTTGCCAGAAAGGTTTTTCCCCAAATCTGTCCAGTGTCAAATATTAATGTTAACTACATGGAGAAAAATGGAAGACTAATTCATTTCTGAATTGAAAGAGAGAAGAGTTAATCCAGTTTCTAGCATTCTAAAACCCATAATCCTTAGAAAGACAAATTTTCCATGAAGGATACAAAAATAATGTACATGTGAAAAAAATCTTAACATCCAGGCATAACTTTTTATGGGCAAAAAAATTTGGCTTGCTCATGTATCTATCCACACTCTAAGAAGAAGAGATGTTTCTTGACCTCTATTCCTACCACCTCCCTAAAAGTCATATGGAATCTATTTACACATCTATCTAAATGAAGTCTGAAGACAACAGGTAAGCAATTAGAACAGAACAATTAATTGAAACCAAGAAGTGTGCACTTGACGAGAATAAATACACTTCTAAAGATCAAAGGCTTTTGTTTCTGTGGGAAATCTTAGTCATCCTAAAAAGGATGCCTCAGGTACCACAGAAACAACAAAGGACTGAAATGTAGAGAAAGTTTTTCAAATGTCCAGACATTCTGAAAATTGAAGTCAGCTGCTCTTCCTCCATCTTTAACAGAAGGATGTGTGTAATACTTTTCTAGTAGGATTGAGACGAAGGTTAACTAAGGAAAGATATGAAATAGCACAGCTGATGGCATATAATAAATACTCAACAATATTAGATATTTATAATAGGACAAGATGTAATAGAGGGTGAACCTAAACTATCACTGAAAATGAACACACATAATATTTCACGGCTAAAAATGATGCAGTATGTGGGCTTATACAGAATATGTATCATTTAAGAATATTCTAGCTGTAAAAATTGTAAATAGAGTAGTTTAAACAGACACACGATATATTGGTATTGACCTGCAACCTGGGTGGGGATTGGCTACTTTGATTGATTGATGTGTGCTCATGAAACCATCCATCCAATGTCCATATTCAATAGTCTGTGTATCTTTTTAACGAATGAGCTGTCAGGAGGTACAGTAAAGGGGATCCCTTAGAGTCAACATCATGTACAAACTGTGTCATTAGGGCTGATTTCAGAGGTCTGCACTCTCCTTCAGCTTCTTAATATCATTACTAAAAGAGATGAAAACTAGAAACAATCCTTCCCACAATAACCTCAACCTCCCACACCTCCCCAAAAAAAAGTCAACAAAAAATAAACCAAAAAAAAAATCCCCAAGTCTTGGAGTAAACCTAATCAAATAGATGAAGGACATCTAAAATGGAAACTTTAAAACTCTAAGAAAAGAAATCTTGGAGGACACTAGAAGATAGAAAGACTACCCGTGTTCATAGAATTGATATTGATAGTTCTAACAAAAGCAACTAAAAATTTGATGCAATCAGAATCAAAATTCCAATGCCATTTTTCACAAAAATTAAAATGTACATGGAAGCACAAAAGGCCCTGGATAGCAAAAGCAATGTTACCTGGAAAAAATAATTCTAGAAGTATTTCATAGCTGACCTCATTATGTACTACTGAGGTATACTAATGGAAACAACATGATATATGCCCCTCAAAAATAGTCCCTTATTTGTTTTCGATAGCAATATGGTTCAAAAAAATCTTCTAAAACAATCAGCAGATTGGAGATAACCTACAAATGTGAAAAATAAACCACTGCCAGCAGAAGATTATTACTGTGAATCTATAAAACCTCTAAGAATTGCAATACATTAAAAATATCCACGTAATCCAAAAATAAGTGAGCAGGTGAATTTAACACACAGTTCTCAAGAAAAGAAACAACAATGGCCGGGAAATATTTAGGAAAACAAAAAATGGTTGCCTATCTTTTGCTATAAGGAAGATGTAAATGAAAACTTGTCATTTAACTCCCACTTATATACCTGAAATATGCTAAGTCAACATGGCGAAGAGACCTTGGACATCAATGTTTGTTGCTGCAATAAACAAGTCAAAATATAAAAGCAGTCTAGATGTCCATCAATAGAAGAATTGGAAACAAACATGCTGTATGTGTACACAAGAAATTTTATTCAGCTATGAAAAAAAAATGAAATCATAAAATCTACAGAAAAGTTAAGGGAACTGGAGATCATTATGTTAAGCAAAATAAGCCAGACTTAGACCAATATTTTTCTCATGTGTAATGCAGGGAGTTTTATATATTATCATTATAAAGAACATAAGTGTATTTATTATATATATATGTATTTTACATGTGCATTTTATATATGTATAATGAAAGCACAACAGTAAATATGATGTAAAGAAATAAGAGTGGAAGAGGAATAGGAAATGGTAATGGAGGGCAAGAAAGACAAAATTTTATATATTTTTCTTTCCCATATACCATTTACATAGATATGTGACTTTGGTATGTCATATCTATGAGACACAAAAACAAGTAGGGTGCTATTTGGAAGACATAAAATAACTCCTAATTTGCAGGAGTTTATCGTTTAAAATGGTTTCTCTTGCAGGTTTGATATTTTTATTTAATATGATAATAATGATACTCAAAGAGTTGATGCAAGTAATAATTAGGAAATTTCTTGCAAATTGCTATCACTGTAAACTCCCATTGTCCAAAGTCTCAACATTCCCTCATATGAATCCAGGGATGATGTAATGTTTGCTGTGGACCAGTCACAGATACTTAGTGTCCTGGCAGGATCCTAGCAAAGTCTTGTCCTTTAGCCTCAGAGAAACAGTCCTATGCCCATTTCATAGCATTCTTACAAATATTTCCAACACTAACCCACAGCTACTCTAGTTAAGAACTTCTCAAATACACATCAACACACCGTGGCAGCCTAATGAGCCCCAATTTTGTTCTTTAGGTACCACCATTTCTTTGAAATTGAATTCCCTCCTCAATAAAAGAGAGATAAGATCTCACTATTTCTTTAAAGTTAGGTTGCTTTGCAATTCTAATGACATTGTCAATGAGTTATAATCTTGTTTACACTTTAAAACAGCCTCTAGGAATGTGCTAGTAATGTTCTATTGATAAAGGTAAAAACATTTCTGAAGTAAACTTTGGTTAGACAAATGACTGCAAGGATACATGAATACATACGCCTGTTGAGAACAGCTTGGCTAGTTCCTGATAAATGTCTTCTGGAACATAGTGTTTTTGATGATGATGATGATGATGATGATGATGATGATGGCGGTGATAAAAATCTGAGTTTGGGAAGCGACCTTAAAGAGAGACCAGATCACAGCTTTATCCTTATCTCCTACTAGAAATACCAGTTCAGAAATCTCCTTCACAGCATTTCTGATTCTCAGTGTTTCTGGTACCTTCTTGATGATTACAAACGCATTGCAAATTGACCCCCAAATGATAAGATAATAACTGATCTGAAATCCCAAAGGCTTCCCCTGTGAATGCTGGAACCCACGGTTGTGAGAAGAAGCGATCATAAACATCTTATGAAATTCACATATGAGATGAGTAGAAAGAAAAGGAAGCTGGCAATAGGATAGTAGACATAGTGGAAAAGAAAAACACCAGCCGGAGTTGTCAGGGTGGCCACTGACCACTGTCACTAGGTGAGAATCACTTGCCTGTGAAGGGACTAATAGCACACTAGAGGGAAACTTTAATCTGATGGGTATTCTAGAACTCCAGAAGGCTACTGGTGCTTCCTGTTGTTCTCTGTTTTTGTTTGCTTGTTTTGTTTCTTTCTGTAATGAACTGCATTGACTTAGCAAGTAGACATCTCTGCTTCTCATCATTGAAAAGAACCTAATTAAATCACATGACCACTTGTCCTCAAACACACCAGCTCTTGATCTCCAGTTGTAAGTCATATGTGGCAATGAAATTATGCATTTATCTCTGTCATAGGCCAGAAGATTGTTGGGGATATAAAAGTGGCCAATTAATTATCTGAAGAGGAAGGTATGACATGATGGTGTTTCCAGAGACAAATACTAAAAGTGAGCTATGAAAAAATATTAGCAAGAGAAAAATGAAGATTAGCAAATCATCTGACAAACAAATTATACAGGTCAGTCAGAAGATTCCAAGTGACCACTCCTTATCCCCCAGGAGGTGACTTTTCTGATCTACAGATATGCCAGCATACAATTTTGCCCCACAAAGTAAATGACTCAGTCAACACAGCCATATCTAAAGTTTTGGATGTTCTGATGTATCCATCTATGGTTATGAACAGAAACTTTGAGTCAGTCTGCCTGGGTCTGAGACATCGCTCTGTCACATAGTAACTTCAATGATCTGTTTCCCTATTTTCATCTATACAATGGGGCTTTAAAAAAAAACACCCTTATTTATTCCTTAAAGGACTATCAAAGAAAATCAGATTAGTTAATACAAGTGAAATCCTTAGAATAAGATCTGACTCAAAATTCTTGCTATGGAGGAGCTGGCTGCTATTATATCGAATAGTTAACCTCAAACCACAATAGTGAAATAGAACATCACCACTGTTTACAGCTACTATCCTCAACTACGCTTTTTTTTTTCCAGTTATACTGCGCATGCCTGATAGTTAAATCTCCACACATTAACAAGTGAGGTCAATTCATATTTATTCCTGCTCCCCGTGGGTCCTTTCCCTGTATGCACCACACTTATCTAGACAGTGTCTCTAAGTGCTTGAGTGTTTACTTCCAGGGAATAGATTTCAGCATCATCTACAAAGACATTAATTCTTTTTCTTTTCCTCTATCTCTAAACTTGAATCTTAATTTCTAAAACTCTACTTTCAGGATACATGCCTTTCTTAATCCCCTTTTCATGAGTCTTTGTTGAAATAAATGTTATCCAGGGAAATATGAGGCAGTATACATATTTAAAGCTTCACTTACCAGAAGTAAAGAAGTATTGAAATTCAACTAGGTACCATCACATTTTGTTACTTCTAGATAAAGCACACAATTTCATAAAGTTTCTGATTACACTGATATCACTCCTATGTTATTATATTTATCTATTGTCATACATTGCATATACCTTATTTGTACTGCTTGGAAATTAACTCTTTTTCCTTACATATAACTTTATATGTGCAGTTTTCTGACAGTAAGCAGTTATGTCACTTTTAATTTTTCATTTCAAATGATGTATCCATGTACCAAATGCTCTATAATCTCTTGTATCGCATAAATAATTAGATCTTCATATGGCTGAGTCTGGAGGTAATGCACACTTTAAATACTGATATTTCAAGCCTCTCTTTAAGAAAAAATTATCTTCGATTTCCATTCCCACCACCAACAAATGAAAGTTTAGGAAAACTTCCATCATCGCCAACATTAAACAAAATCAAAGTTGTAAATTTAGGTGACTCTGATAGGCAGAACATAGCTGCTTTACTTGGTGGATACCTTTCCCCCCAAAGTTATGTGTCATATTAGTCTTTCTAAAATTTCAGGAGTTACTTAACAAGCTTTTAGACATGGAACTTTTAGAGACTTTTTTCTAATAGCTTTACGTTCTCTCCACCCCTGTATTCATTTCTTTGTCTGTATTTATTCTCATAACTATTATTGTTTTTTGTGTACTGTATACTTTCTTGATCAAAACTTTTAGCAGTATTTCTATTTTACTGTTACTTTAGATGACCTAGATTTTTTTTAACAGAACAAATTTCCTAATTAATATTTCCTCTATTATTATTATCAATATAAACATATTAATTATTTTCCTTCAGGCTTCTAGTGTTCATCCACTAATTTTCTATTATTTTTTTTAGTTGAAGACAAGCCATTTCATTATAAACTATAATTCTTTTTTTGAACTTGTGGAGAAAAGTGTTTATTGGACTTACAGATTACACTCCATCATCATGGGAAGCCAAGACAGGAACTCAAGCATGAACATGGAAACCATGGAATCAGAATGTTCCTTACTGGCTTAATTCTTATAATAAAGAAGATTATTTTAAATTCTCCCATTTTTCTTGGAAATTGCTTCTTTTCCATGCATAGCAGTTCTCCTGTGTTTAGGTCATTTGAGATGATTTTGAAACAGAAGAGAATATGTATGCATATCTAACACCGCATTACAACCTCTTCTGCTTTCCTTGTGTGGATTTATCTTTTATGTAACAGCTAAATATCTTGTCCTTGAGCAAGTCCATCTGTATAGACTCCACCTGAAACAAATTATTTACAGGGTTTGTGTTTTCTGCTCAATATGTTTTCATATTCTCTTCTGTTTCAAAGTCATTCCAAATGACCTAAACACAGGGGAACTGATATGCATGGAAAAGGAGCAATTTCCAAGAAAAATGGGAGAATTTAAAATAATATTTTTATTGTAAGAATTATAGTTTATAATGAAATGGCTTAAGTCTTCAACTAAAAATGCTTTTTAGATACTTCCTTTAAATTTAAGCATGGCCATGTGATTTGTAGAGCACGCACAATGTGAGGAGAAGTTACTTGTGTTATTAGTGAATGAACTGTAGATGCTAGTTCATGATTGACTTTTCCTGTACAATGGTGATTATATAGTGGCAGGTGTTATATGCAACATCCTGAGCCTGGGTTCCTGCTGACTAACAGGAACAGTGCCATCTGCTCAGCTTATATGGACTTGTAACTGGAGCACAAATGCCTTCTCAGGCAATTGGCTCCTGAGAGTCTGGAGTGCTCAAGACTCCACAGACAGGACTCCTGAGTGGCACATGTGCTCCAGTGATTCCCATTAATAATCAGAGATCTTCTATTTTGTTCAGCATCAATGTTTTTTTTTTTCTCACAATAATGAGTGGGCATACTGCTGTTCCTCAGGTTTACAGAGAGTCCAGACAGAGTTCTGCTGCTCAGACATAAGGGAACAGTTCTATCTCTGAACCATGAGAGATGAAAGCAGGAAAAAAAGTATTTTAGTAGAAAAATGATAGAGCAACTAGTGTTAGTGCCTATTTAACCATAGCTGAGCCAAGTCCTTCCCCTACAAGAACTACAAACATAGTGGATATTTGGCTGCTGATTGCTGAAATTTTACTGAATGATTTGTAAATCCACTGTAAGTTCAATGTGGTCAGGGCCAAGAATCTCCTAATCACTCTGAGGGTACTCCTTCACTGCACAATACCTGTTGGTTGGGGTGGGGAGGTATTGACTCCTATCTTTGCATATGGTGTTATTATAAAAGTCACCAGTGACTGTCTTGAGAGGACTCATAACCATTTCCAGAAAGGAACTATGTCCACCCACAGAGCTTTAAGGAAGAATATCACCATGATTGAATGGTCTAGGAGATAAAATGCAGTTCTCTCAGTCACCTACATGCCTACACTCTTGCAAGGCCGACACGCACACCTGTCTCTTTTAATAGTCCACACTTCGCCCTGAAAGAAGAGGTGAATCTTTGTCCAGCTACATCTGACACTTCTCCATAGAAACATGTTTTCATAGTTCTTCAATTTATAAACATTTGCAAAAAAATGTGAAGTGAAAAAAAGTAAAGTCAAATGATCTCAGGGTCAATTTAGTATTCTAATAGTCTAGTATTTTCAGATAATAGTATAGATCACACCAGTTTCTAAAATATACAAAACTGTGTTAAAGTTCTTAAAATAAGTCAATCCCTTTGAAAATTCTATCAGGATAGTGAATCTATGCATTATCATTTGGAAGCAAAATACTATATGTATGAATGTCATCTGGTAACCACTGAAAGTAAACTCCTCCATAGATTATGACTATCAAAAAGTATTATTTCCCTTCTTTTAAAGAAGCAAATTAGGAAATTCAGTTCTGCTTAGTTCAGTGGAGTATTTTATCATACTTTAACATCACATTATAATTAATCTGTGTGACATTTCCCATCAAAACACATTTTGACAACTCATAATATCTAAGTAGTAGATGAACCAAATACCATTAAATTAAATAAAAATTTATAGTAAAGATTTAAATCAACTTGTTACTTGATACATGATGGGCACAGGAAGTAGTAGAGAAATATTATAGTGAATAAAATGACAAAAACAGGAAAATTGCCTATTCTCTGAATGGGTAGTTTCCAGAATAGTATTTGCAATAAAGTTCTAATCATGCCTTCTATGAAGTTCAGCTGGGTTCATTAGAGGTGACATTAAGCACAAAGTCACAGAGTGGCCAACATACATCAAATTCTTAAATGACTGCAAAGGAAAATATTATTAGAAAACAGAACTCCGTGACTCAATGAAGCCAAAAAGAAATACCAAATATGACTACCTGGTATGAGGAACTCAGAGCAACATTCTAAACTCTGCTGAACAGAAGGCCTTCAGTGGCCTCTTTTATTATTTAAATGAAAGACACTATAAACAAGTCTTTGATAGTCCCATGCTGGGCTCTTGTTCTGGCCCAATCAGACTTGATTAGAAGTGCACGTTCAGCCTTTTATGAACACCTGTGTCTAAAGCCCACAAATAATTAGCTTAGCCATACCATTTCACTCTAATAATGGTGTAATTTGCCACGCCTTTCAGGCTCTGGACAGCTGGTGCTTTTGAAAGGCACCTCAGGATTAGGCCCTGACTCCCAGGCCTGAGTCTTTGGGGGGGTTCTTAGGTATCCATGGCAACACACTTAGACTGCAAATTATCACCTCTAATAATAACTGGGGCAGTCTATCTTTATTTTATTCCAGTTATCCATAGACAAAGATATCGCATAGAAAATAACTTAAAACTCTAAAATAAAACAATATACACATAAATTACTTTGTCAATAAACACTTGAGATTGAGATGGCCAAAAGAAAAAAATGTTTAAACCACAACTGTTCAAAGTTCATTTGGTTATTTAATATAGATCTATCAAAAGATTATTGAGGGAAAATGAGGTCCACCACTGAATTCACCAGTGCTAATTGATGCTACTACCTACAGCTGCATGAAAATCTAAAGGTGAATTATTCTCTTGCAAAGCTCTTCAGCAAAGAGCAACTTTGTGACTGCTCTACTTTCATCTGAGTCCCTAGAAGGTTATAAATTGGGCAGCCTAGGAATACTGATAGGCACATTCAGGCTCCCTGCAGCTTCTCAGCACTCCAATCAGTGTACCCCATTAACATAAACATGGCAGGCAGGTGGGGCTAATCACGGCTCACCTCAAATCCTAGCCAAGCACAGGAGCAGTCTGTCAGATTTGTACCAGGACAGGGGGAGATTTCCTCATGTCAAGACACACAAACGTGACTCAAAGAAGAAGTTTCTGCTTAACAAAATGTCACTACATGTGCTTAGTATGGAAGGAAACTGGGTAACCTTTTTTCCATCTCAGCAGAAAATCATTCCTACATGTGGATTATAACATTCAAAGAGCTGTAGCCAAGTATAGTGCAGATGTCATAGGATGTCGTCTTGGCTATCTACCGGAGCTGTGGTGTCAGACTGCCCGTGTGGATACCTAAACCTTGCTAAATACTCACTGGAGGCCATGAGGTAAGCCCCTGGCCTCCTCTCAGCCTTATTTTCTTGTCTATATAGAGAGAAGAAAATAAGTATATTAATATAGATAGATAGATAGATAGATAGATAGATAGATAGATAAGACTTACTTCAGAGAGAAAGAAGCTGTGATTAATGAGGCATACAAACCTTTGCAGCAATATTCTTACATGGTAAGAAGTAAAGATTACTCACTCTTCTTAACTGTGCCTGACCTGGAGATATGTCACCAGGATGCTCCTTCTAGGGCTGTCGTCCAGAGCATGAGACTGGCAGTTTTAAAAATTGAGAAATCAGGGAGGTAGAGGAGGTCAGATAACATACTTGGATGTGGCAAAATAACAGAAATGATACTGTTTGACTCAGTTTAATACATAATGCTGCTGTGATATTCTAGAGAATACGAAAAAACAAAAAATAAAAAGACCAGCTTTTCTAGTACCAGAAACTCCTGCAGCCCTGCATAAAAACCATGTCACCCATAGCAAATACCTGGAACAGGAAGGTGATTACTAATTACTTATTAAGGGTCACTGACAGAGTGTCTTCACAAGGGACAGGTTGTGCTCTTTGTGATACCAAGCAAGGATACAGAGTAATACTAAGGTTAGATTTCATTTGAGTTTTTCAAGACAGCATGGAGATCTGAGAGGTAGAGTCCAACAGACAAGAAACAGCTTAATGGTGAAAAGCTCTGACACACAAAATTACAAAATTGTTTGAGAAGTTGAGAAAGCAAGAAGACAATTAGGAAGGAAGCCTTCTGGATAAGTGGAAGTGAGTGCTGTAGCTGCTGCTAAAGGCAGAAAGGTTGTGTAGGACAATGAGGAAAACCTTCAACCCCAAGAAAAGGAAACCACTATAAAACAGTTCCCTCTAGCAGGCACTAGGTCCCCTGGCATCACTTTCATATGTCAGTTATTGTTCCCTGAGCCTAAAAGACATTAGGCACATGTTGGCACAGGCTCGGGTAAATATAAAACAGCTTCTATAATGCTTAAAATGAAAGAGTAAAGGAAAAATAATCTGACTGCAAAGTGCTCACAAGGATGCATGGCAACTATAGGTGGCAAATGTTAAAGGGAACTTGTAGTCTCATTCACCCTGCAACCTAAGCAAAACAGTTCTAAGGCATTTTTACCCATGTAAAGTGAAAGCCTCTGTTCACATAAAAGCCCAAATAGGAGACAATGTAAAAAAAATTGCTAAATAATTAGGGAGACAGAGCCCCAACTGGCCATCCTTTGTCACCAAATGAAGTTTCCAGTACCAGGATTGGATTACATTGTGTTTCATCTAATTGAGTGGTTGGCCGAAGGGAAATCCCCAAACAACCCAGGCTGTTGCCAAGACTAAAGGTTCTTCTCCAGAAACTGATGTCAAGTTTGATTCCCATTGTTGAAGATAACACCGAATCAACTCATTGAGTATGGAGAAGTTGAGTTTCTGTCTACATAGAGCCTTCACTTGCCACTTGCAGACTACCAAAGGAAAAAATGTATACACTAACCCAGTCACAAATGCTTTGATGTCCAATAGTGTCTAGAAAGATATGCTAGTGGAAGTAACCAACCAACATCTGATTTGGCTTAAAACCCACTCTAAGACATGTAACCCATCCATGCCTGACACCAAAAGCCTGAGACTAGAAAGTTCAGGGACCAAGGGGAAAATCAAATACTACTGTTCTTAAACAAAAGAGTAGCAATAAAATGACTTCTGATGACATTCTGCTAAACTTATAGATCAGTGACTTGTTCAGCTATCATGAGATAAGTTTCCTCCCACAAACAGACAATATGCAGAGAGTGACAGACCTTGGAACATTCAGCACTAAATGGGATGCCTCCATTAAATTCCTATCCTGGGGGCTCAGATAATCATGCAGAAGAGGAGGCTTCAAGAGTTTAAGAGCCCAGAAAGATACACATGGTTTATACTCACTTATAATTGGATATTAGCCATATAGTACAGGATAACTGTTCTACAACCCACAGACCCAAAGAGGTTCAGAATATAGCATAACCATCCTATGAGAGACCCCACCCTGCAGCAAATTGGAACAGATGCTGAGCCACACACTGAAACATTAGGTGAAGCTCTGGGAGTCATGTATAAGAGAGAGGGTAAGAATAAAGGGATCAGGAGGGGACAAGAACTCAACATGAAGACATGAAGATCAACAAAACCAACCAACCTAGGCCCCCTAGAGGCTTACAGAGACTGAAGTACCAACAAAAAAAAAGAAGGAAAGAAAGAAAGAAAGAAAGAAAGAAAGAAAGAAAGAAAGAAAGAAAGAAAGAAAGAAAGAAAGAAAGAAA